>LYUA01001572.1:61873-80892 GCA_002093875.1 Calopteryx splendens
ATTATGTAGATTTTTTTTTTAGATTAGATAATTACAGACACCAAAAAGTTAGATCAAAGCAATCATCTAAACATTCATGTTTGATAAATAGAATTCAAACCTATACCAGAGGGTTTATTCTGTAACTCTTAATTTGCCCAATGCCATTCTTCAGATGGTGTCTAAGTATGGAATCCGTGGTTATTCCACTTAAGCACCGGTCATCAGCATCAATAAATAGCATTGGTTATGAGGGATAACATTTCTAGTACCAGAGAAGAGCAAAGTTGGTACCTCATGCATGATGTCACATGTTAATGGAATAATGAGAAAAGCATAACAATTATTTTCAACCAATGGTGAACAATCAATGACTAAACAAGTAATGGCTGAATACCAACAAGCACCTATTAAATATTCATTAAATGAAATACCTGTTTAATTCCAATTGGTATTTTGCAATGACGATTGTTACTGTGTGTACTTAAGTATAGTTCAGCCTCTGTTTTTTCAGTGAAAAATTTTGAATTTTTCATGTGTAATTTGTAGTTTGACCCTAACTTTTTGGGGAACCCAGATTTATATTGGGATTGATGTTTTTTTCATTTTGATATCTGAAAGTTCATAATCGAGGTTTATAAAGCATATCTTGGTTTTTAACAGCTTTTATCATCATAATAATATCATACCATTGATCAACTGTAAACATAGTAATTATCACCATTTGCCCGATCGTGAGAAGAAAAATAGAGTGTAGAATTTACATGCTTACCAAAACCGTTGCAATACCAAGTAGTTGCCTGCGTGCTCATGCTGAGAGAGAGGCCAACAATGAGTCAGAGGCTCGAAGTTTCCCTGGTCCTGTTTCTAAGGGAAGTGTATTGCGTCATGCTGAAATGGGCTCCAAAGTGAAGGTATTATACCTGGGAGCTATATCTCTTAGAAAGCGTTCAGTATAGGAGCATAGAAAGTATCTTGAGAAACTCAATGGTACTGGATAAATTTCTACAAGTTTTGTGCCAAAGTGAAAGGGTTAATTATTTATGGTTTTATCTCAGCAGCTGCAATAATTTTCCCCTTTGCAGCCCCTTCATAACTATTTCCCAATTTTTTTAGTTGAGTATCAATATTTTACCATCAATAAAATTTCTCCTCCCCTTTTCATTTCTCTTTCTATGTACACAATTATCTTCTTAATCATTTCTTCTTTAATTGATGAAATATCCATTAATATATGCCTTTACCCATGCCCTCCTATTTTTTATAGATAATTTAATTTCTTCAACATTCCTTCATTTCTGTTCTTCAACTCACTCCCATCTCTCCCTCTATCCTTAGAAGTGTTCCAATACCATGCAATGTATCTAAGCAGGCATGACAGACGTGGACAGTAAAGAATTAATATCTGATAAACCTTAGCTTTTGAATATGGAAACCTCAGTACTGAATTCAATTCTTTTCTAATGTTGCTGAAATTTGTCCAATTAGGTTCAAAATTCACTTATAAAATAAACAACTACACATTTCAATTTTCTAGCTTAACTCAAAAAGTTCCTTAAATAGACATAAGAAACAGACAAACAATATTAAGTTTATATCAATTGCCCTTCTACTCAGTTGTCAACAGACCTTTCCCCCCTCCCTTCTTTAACCTCAACAAAGTCACAAGCAACAGAACCCTCTCCCTGTAGCCCTCCCCCACCTTTGCCCCTCCTCTCCCACAACCTACTGAACTCCCCATGCCCTTGAAAAACTATAAAAACTTCACTTTTTGTTATCGTATACCTGGTGATGGTGTAATGCAACAAAACCTGGTCCATACATAATTAAAGCTATGTGGGAAGCCAAGTAAGTATAGTTTATTATGAAGCAATTTGACAAATTTAAACCTGATACCATTAATATTATTAATTTTGTTGTGATATATTTGAGTTTTCCCACGTATACTAATCCCTTGACAGCTAAATTAAAGTCCACTCTTCTCTCTCGGAATCTAATCTCAGTTGAATGTCCACTAATATATTTTAGTTAATTGTTTACTTTTTTGTAAAGGAAAGTATGATGACCATTCAAAATGGTAATCTTGTGCTGCTGGAAATATTGGAATTGTAATGTAGGATGAATATGTTTCTCTCATGTCAATCCCTCTGTGGGAAGTGAAACCCGCAAGATGTGTACAGAAAACATTATGCATAGCATTTCATGAACTAATAACTTTTAGATGCATCTTTGTAAGTCTAAAAACATGTTGGTGGAAATGATTTCTAATTTGGGCTCTTGAATTGTCACTCGAGCACTACAGAAGTCCCAAAACCCAGCCCTTTTCCCTTTCTAAGCTGTGAGTTAAAGGAAATTGATTAATATTGCAATCCTGGAAAATTAGATAGGCTCTTGATAGATTAGCCTATGTGGCAGGTTTTATTGTACTTTATAATTAGCATATAATATTAAATAAAAGCACCCAAGTGTTTTAATGCTATTATTACTGACCTGCAACCTTGGATAATATCACTCTTTATTTTTTTCTTGTGTAGGTATGATTTCAAAGGCATAATTGACTACATCTTCTACCCCCGAAAGACAATGACTCCTCTGGGTCTCCTCGGTCCACTTGCACATGACTGGTTCCGGGACAACAAAGTGGTGGGCTGTCCACATCCACATGTCCCCTCTGGTATGATCATATTATGTACCTCACTGCATGTTTATGTGAATAAATTTTTTCAGATGAGCATTTCAAACAAAAATTTTAAAGAGAGTTTTCAAATATATATCTATGCATATATATTATTATATATTGTTTCCTAAAAAAAGCTTCCTTTAATTTTTCATTCCACGCTAGCTAAATTGGTAAATAAAAGAATAATATTTTATATAATAGCTTTATATTCTGGATTCCAGCCTATTTTTATCTGAATTTGGAAGTAGGTAATTTTTACTCTATAAATTGAAATTATTAATATCTAGTTTAAATATCACACATTTAATGTCTTTTGTAATTTATTATACTTTCATATTTACCGTATTTGCACGAATCTAAGGCAAACCCAATTCTTAAGACAACCTCTCTTTTTTGGAACTCCACAAGGGAAAAAAAATACTAAAATGCATTCTTAACATTGCTCTGAATCCAATTTGGCTCTGAAATTCGATGCGATGTTGCAATTTATACCATGATGGTGTTAATACTTTTTACAATCCTATTTAGGTAAATTGTGCCATAAGGTTGTGATCGTGACTGATATAATTTATCTAATCAGCAGAAAATTAAGGCATGTTCGTAATGTTGCTCTGAATGCATTGCCCCGAAATTGTTGCAGTTTATACGGTGACAGGGTTGATGCATTTTACAGTCCAATGTAGGCTAATTATAGGCAGTCATACGAACATTTTGTGAGTTGAGATAATCTTGATGAAGCTTTAACTCGAACAGAATTTTACCATCATATTTACTCGGGTAGCCGTGCCCTCGTGTATCTCGCTCACCCCCATTTTAGGGCAGGCTCGGAATTTGCTACACAATGATTTTTATTACTAAATACATAAAAATTAAGGAGCAATTTACAGACGCACCAATTAACGTCGATATGTTTACTGATGCAAAATTTTGGAGAGTATTATGAAGTATTATGAATAAGGGAAAAATGTGCTATGTAAACAATAGGAATTTGAGGAAAAAAGATGCACTGTGTACACGAAAATCTGGAGGATTCATGTAAGCAGTGCACCCCCTTTTTTCACCAGCGTTTCGGAAATAAAGGTGCTTGGCTTAGGCAAGTGAATATGGTATGTACATGCTGGTAAATGTACCGTAAAGGTACGTGCTGGTACACATACTGGTAAGCATAAATATCTAGCTTATGCAAGCCAAATGAAGTCGAGGATTTTGCTTCTGATTGTGAGATGAACCTACTTTTCTTCGATACACCATGAAGGGAAAAAAACATAATCTTAGATTCGTGCAAATACATTATTTAATGTTATTATAATTCCCCCATTTCTCTCTTTAGTGGTCCCTGGAATAGCATAAAATTGAGTTTTTCCTTTAACTCGGCACACAAATGGATCCAAATTTATATTTTTTGTAGTCTCATTCTTCTATTCGTCTAGAACGTTGTATTTTTTTGTGTTCATAGGGGAGTGAAGATTGGTCAGAGGTTTTAGATTAAGCATATTATTTTATTTCTTTCAGATCATTTCCCTCTTCTGGTGGAGCTGGAGATGACTTCATCAGCTATGCCAAATTTAAATGGACTCATTCTCCGCAGATAGCAGTCTGTCTGAAGGAAGGTTTTTTTCTGTCATTCAAGGGTGACAGAGTGCAGTCAGCCTGTATGACCTTATTTTTACATGCATACCTTGTAAGGGGTACCACAGGGGCCATTTGACCCCTAGCGGTATTTCTGGTGAGCTCGCATCTTTTTGCCAACAAAGAAAGAAGTTTGATTCTCAGAAGATAATATTTCCTTGTGAACTTTGTATGCATTTCATTGTTTGGTGTTGTAGAAGATCTGAAAAGTTTAATGTCAAAGTGCATTTGATGATTGCATTTGATAAGAATTCGAAGTGGCTGGAAATGATCTCAGACTGAATTTAATTGCAGTATTCTTGAACAGCATGCATTTAAAAAAGAAATATTTTTCTAAAACCCAAATAAATATTCCAGAATCATTTTGCAATGATTTTTTGGCCGCTATCTCTTAATAACAATGAATGTGTGTGTGTGTTTGTTGTGTGTGTGTGTGTGTGTGGACTTGTGTGTGTGCTGGCATTGGATTGAGACAGGTCTTGGCAATAGTAGTTTCATAATGTGCAATTTTATTTTTGCTGTCAAATGGAAACATTTTAGTGTAAGACCTGGAAAGGGATTGTCCATTAATCACATGAGGTGATAAAGGGGGGGAAAGGAAGGGGTTGTGCGTGAACTGTTAACAAATATCACCTTCCAGGAGAGGGGCTCTTGTTGTGGGTTAGTTCAAGTTACGTTATCTGATGGCGCATGGAGGCAGATACTTGTCACTTTAGTTTGTTTCGATTCGATGTCTTGTTATATTCCATTCACATAGAAAATTACCTGTCTAGTTAGTTTGCGCACCCCCTTCTTGGAGGGGTGGTACCCCGTTGACCCCTCTTTCCTGTCAATGTCACCAAATCATGATGGTGAGAGATCAAAAAGTGGCCTAAACTGCATCATGTGATTAATGGACACCCCCAATGATGAATCGAAGGAACAATTCTTCCCTAACATTCTTTTGGCTCTGACATCTCCTCTGCTGCGTATGGGGTCTCTTCCTTTGCACACAATAGTTCGCTATCAAACCTAACCTTATTACAAATTACAGTATCTTTACCTATAATTTGTACTAAGGCTCAAGCACATTTCATTTCCAAATGGCTTGTCTCTATTTTAAGTTATGCATCGATTTATCCTAATTCATGACACTCCAACGAAGAAGTAAATTTTTATTCGAAAGACCCCTCAGGCTACTTAAGTAATCCCAGAACTCATCGAACACAAACCACATTAATGAACCAAAATGTTTGTTTGAGAGGTGAGGTTAGAGCTCACATGGTGAAAATAAGCCCAAGGTGTGTGGAATTCAAACAGCTTGGATGATGTTGAGGATGCCGTGAGGTATCAACATGAATATCAAGGGCAGACCTTTGGGTCAATAGCCCAGCACTCTGCCCACTGGGCTACCACCACGTTCCCCTAGAACTCATTTGATTCCTCAAAATTTACTTTGGTACATGGAGATGGTGAGGGGGAGTGATTGATATTACTGTTCTCTACATACATATATACATACAAAACGTGCAAAAAAAGATTTTAGCTTTAATTCATTATGTCCATATGGAATAAGTGTAGGGTGATGGATCCTGAGAGTTGCCTGTGTTCTTATTACCGACTTAAGTTCAGTAATTAAGCTCCGAGTGATCATCTAAATGAATTGGTTGTAAGGTGATTAAAAAAATTTTTTAAGGATTTTTATTTGTCTTTACTGTAAAATTGTTTATTTTGATTCTTTGAAAATTCTCGGTGAGTATTAAGGCTCTTCCCATGCAGGCAGGCATCCCCATCATTCCCACAGCATTGGCTAGAGTAGGGAGGGGCATCCAATTTAGCTCGCTCTCAACTGTTCTCTATCCATTCCCTTCCCCTTTGTATTCCAGTGACTGTTACATTATCATATTGCAGGGTGTCTGGCAACTGAGAAAACCTGGGAATGTGCAGGGAATTCATGAGGAGTCTAGAAAATCCAGGAATTCGCCAACCAACCAGGAATTTAGGGAAAACTGTGAGCATTTGTTATGAGTAAACTTAAACTAATTATTTAATGTAAATATGTGTATCGCTGAACACCAAACTTGAAATCTCCTTTCGGTCTCCCAATGCTCTGTATTCTTTATATTCCAAGTATGTGCTCTGAGCAGGGAGGCGGCACATTGCACAGCATGGAGACTTGATTACCATTGTGACCAAGATCCATGATTTTTTTTACCTTTTAAGGAGCAAGTCACGACATCAATCCCCTTGCTTTGGAATTACAAAAAAAAATCTGAGCTGTTTTGGTGATGCTTGCTTGAACATTGCTTAGCCAAATCTGATGACACTTATTACAGTGCAGTTGGTGGTGCCATCAGCACAAGGCACTCAATGGTGCAGGATTAAAATATGTGCTAATCGGGCAAGTTCCCATTTTATTTCTAAAACTAAAGTTGAGAAATAGTAAATTGTGCAATACTACAGTTTTTCCTTTATTTATGACAATAATTAGAGTCTTGAAAGTTACCAGAGGGCAAAAAATACACAAATATATGGTGTTTGTTTACTGACACGACATTTTGGAGAAAATTCAAGCAATGTGTCTCAAGTATGACGTGCAACCCTCTGTTCACGCCAGGGTCTTGGGGATAAAGTTGTAAAGGGTGCACTATTGAGTGTGGTAATTTAATCTAACCTCTGGGAAAAGGATCCCAACAAATTGGAAATTTGCCAAAGCAGTCCAGGAAAAACCTGGGAATGTTTCCAGGTCGTTGAGCTAGACACCCTGAATTAACAGCACTTCTTGTTTCAATCCTATAAATTGTTGATCACCTGACCAATTTTGCATCCATTTAGAGGAGCTGCTATTGAGACCCTTCCCCCCCTATCATTGCAGGGAAAGGGTGGAGTGTCATGAATGAAATCCGATTCCATCTTGTAATTTGGATGCCCATTTATACAGTAAGTCCCCAATTTACATCATCCTCATTCATGTCCATTTTGATATAAAATCTATGATGATAGTTTTTTCCACGAGCCAAATTTTTTTAAGTAGAATGTTTGTTTCTGAAAGTGAAAAATAACTCTTCCAGTTCGGCTCTTCAGTTTTTAGTATATCCTGTTCAATTTATGCTTTTTGGTAAATTGTAGTAGTCCTGCTGCTTGGCAACCACTCTTCTTTTGCTGACATTCATTTAGTGATGAGTATGTAGCCCTTTTTCTTTTGCGGCTGCTGATGCAAGTGTCAAGAGCTTATTTCTGACAGAACCCGAGTTTCTAGTGGAGAGGTAGGGGCAGCAAACCCATAGTATTATCTAGTGAGGCAGAAGATGATATTTGAATCAACAATCAATCAACTTGCTCCCCATCCTATCATTCCACAGAGAAGAGGGTCTGTATTTGTGAAAGGATTGCAATGTCATGGCTGCCATTCACTCTTCATGTTTCAGTTTGAGTCATTAATCTGAAGTGGATGAATTTTTTTGTGTGGTTATTCTTAAAAGGTTAATTTTTTCATATTTAAGAAGAAATGGCTGGAAATTGCAAATTTTGGTAGTAAAATTATTTTTTCATAAGCATTTTGAAAATTATAAGAACTTTATGTATGCTCAACTGTTCCAAAGTTAGCACATATATTTCCCTTATAATGTCATCTTGGAAATCTCCACATTTTAATGGAAGAGTTTTACCGAGCATGAGGAATTTTGTTTTATAATTTTCTCCAAAATCATGAGTAAATCTAGGGAGGGCCTTTTCTGCAGTCTTTAAATTGCAGTTGCAATTGGTTATGATTGAAAGGGGTTGCTCTATACCTTTCAATCCCTTCTGCTTAAAAATTGGGTAACACTGGTTCATACACCTACACAAGGCCAATAAAAAGGTTTACTGAATAGATAACCACTCTTCATTTGCCATCTCTGCCGTAAGTTGCTAAAAGCTTTTTCTCAGAATTTTCAGTATTTACATTTATGATGTTGTTGGGTGTAATGAATTAACTGTAGTCATTAATCAGCTATGCAGTTCTGTACTACCTTGACAAGTTCTGCAAGGACAGGGAAAATTTTTTCCTATCTCCTCATTTGACCAGTGAAGTCATATTCAGGACATTTTTTCTACTGTATCAATCATCATTTTTATTCATCTGAAAGATTGTCCTGCTGGCAGCCCTGTACAGTGTAAGCAGTTGTACAAATTTCTTTGTAAACATCACAACGCACATTGTAAGGCCAGAATGGGCTCGTTCACTACTTTTTTAATTGCTAGATCTAATAGAGTTAAAAAAACTGAAATACCTGTATGTTTCCATTCTTCAATCTGTTACTTAGTTTCTGAGTTATAGGCGGCTAACCATCGAAGCACATAACCCTTGCTCTGAAGGGGGAAGGGTATATTATCACTATAAAGAATCACAAGTAAGTAAGTGGGCAGCAACTTTTGGGGTGTTTTTATATTCCTTTTACAAGTTAACACATGCCTGCATGGGAAAAGTTTTTTTTTCTATAAATCATTTTTAGGGCCTATCCACTGAATTTGTGAATAAAATTGAGATTTCACAACAGAGTGAACAACCCCATTGAGCCAAGGTTGAGAGTAAGGTTTAAAAGGAGAAGCTGAGTAAGCAATGTTGGGAGGGAAAGGTGACTCCAGGCAAGCAAAGGGCACATCTACTCCCATTCGGTTGAGCATTGCCTCGTCTAGAGAGGAGACCACATTTTGGCCACAACTTGTATTCTGCACTTAGGTCCTGCTGTGCAATGACACCATTAATCCAATACATGCATGGGAGGCAGTTAACTGGCGCAACCATTCATTTGGTGGCACCATTTGATGCACTACCACTATCAGGATGATGTCCATTCTTACTTGTTTTTTTCTTAACCCTTTTGCTGCCAACCCCTCACAGGTAGAATGTGAAAACTGCCATGTCCATATCATGAGGTTAATAAAAATCTTGTTTTCACATTAATTTAAATGCTTAAGTAATGAAGTTTGTATTTACGTCAATTTTGGTGATATTTTTGTGGTTGTCTATTGTTTAATATCCTTTATTATCCATTAATTTATCCATATCCATTATCCTTTAATATCCATTAATGTCTATGTTGTCATTTATGCACAATACTCAAAGTAAACAAAATGGGTCAATAGATAGACCCCTGGCAGTTTTCATGCAACCAGTGGCAGCCAATAGATCGGTCTGCTGGCACATGCATAAAAAATAAGGGCACTAAGTGTATCATTGATAATAACAAATTTTGTAAGTTGCAGTAGAGCGCCGATTATTCCATGTCTGGTTATCTGATGGATGCATAATCCATTGGTCTCAGAAAAAACGATTTTCACTCTTACCATCCATTCCTGTCCCATCCCACCTCACTGCTTGCAGCTAGTGGAATTTGATCTACTAGTAAAGTTTTTCCTTCAGCTCTCAGGCAATTTTTTTTTCTCTCAAAAACGCTTCCGTTGGTCATGTGCCCCCCTGAGATCACGATAAGCCACTCGTGGTTTGTCTTTAGGTTTCCCAGGGGCTGAAACATCAATAGTTTGCACTTTCATTTACATTCATATGTACATTATCTTCATTTACTTTGATAACTTACGTACCGTATGTACTTTTGTAGAATTCGACTTTTTCAAACCAAATTTTTGGGCCAAAAATTGGGGGTCAAACTATGCACCACTATATATGTTACCTACAATTGTACTATGGTGAGCCTTGTATGGCATTACTCTGTGATAATGCTACCCGAGAAAGTAATTGTGAACATTGTTTTAACTTACACTTGAGTAATATTATTCGTTTCCTTGAGAACCCTTGAAGAGAAAGGCTGATTAATTGGGAAATGGGGCATGCCTAGTTTAATTTCTTGATAAATATTATAAACATGAAAGCATCTAGAGGAGAATCGGTGCCAAATTCAGCTATAAAAACTGTTTGAAAAAACTGTTTTGCACTCTTGAATTTTCATTGCATAAGCATGTGATAGTGGGGGCTCATGTAATTTGCAGCTGAGTACTAGTAATACTAAATGTTTGGGAGGTCAGTGACCTTGGTATATTAGCATGGTGAGATGGGAGGGGATCGTCGTACAGTTGATAAGTGGCTGGGACCTCTGTAAGGCTGGCTCACGACGCAACTACATCCATGTTCCATCCTATAGCATCATTAAGACTAGTGAGCAACAGACATAATGGGTGTACTTTATCTCAATGTTGAAAGTCCTTATCAGTGGGGCTCGTTATTTCCTATCTGTGGATATATCTGTCAATTTTCTGCAATGAACACTAGGCTCTATGATCAATAATTAAAAATCACATAATGCCAATGTATGTAAAATAGGGGAAAAAATTGGGATGGTTTTTCAACTGGTAATATTATATGTGTACAAATGTTAACGGCTGATTTTTCTGCGTGGTGCAAGAAATGACTCTTAGAAATTTAACAATGTGAAATTTTTGGGAGTGTGAATGGAATGAACGATTGGATCAATGAAGTGATGAGTAAAAAACTAAAATATTCAACGAAGGATACACGAGAGTTTTCTACGTAGAATATTACTGGATTTTGGCCATGAAACCCTCAAAATTCAATGTACCTGCATTATTTGTGATTTTCAATTATCCACTGGTATCTTCCCCTCAAATACCATGGATAATCGAAGCTCTACAGTACTCGCATTACCACCCAACCATCACCATTTTCCTGTTAAAACTGACAACGATTTCACAATACTTGAATTCATTTTACTAAATTTGTGCCAGTTCACATAGTAATTGTCTAACTTCTAAAAATATCGCCTGTAAGACCCTTTCAGGTATATTTCTTCTGGTTATGGTAAAATAAATCTAGAACTTAGTGCCTTGATAGAAATGCAGGAATTAGTGTGGTAACAGAATCCCTCTTCTGATGTACAACAAGTTTTTTGGCATAAGTCACCTTTTTAAATTGGGGACTGTTTTTAGTCTCTGAACTTACAATATTGAAAACAGAAACCCTGGAAGAGCCATGGTCTAGAATCTCTTTAAATAATCACATAATGTCCCACTTGGCATCACTCATTCTATGGTTTGAAATAAATCAGTTTACTAACTGCACAAATGGTTTAATCTGAAGAAATAGCCCCTCAAGTGAATGCCAAGTGATGGCGAGTGTCAGGAGAGCTACTAGTATCATGAGCACATGCTCTTGCGAGCCCTCTCCCATCGCCAGGTTGTAAAGAAAATTTAATTTGAAATCATATTTCACATTGATTTAGCTATTCTAAGATTTTCATTACAAAAATTAGCATAGGAATGCCATCCATTTATCTTTATTACAACACTACAAATACTATATATTTATTAAAATTGTTGGTGAATATTGAGGTGATTTACAATCCTACTCAGTAAGCATGAAATACCTCTCCATTAGCCATGTTTTCAGTTTAAATTTCTCCTGATGCCCTCAAAAACACTTAAAAAATGATCCACTGACTGCAGAAAGGTATGACACTATTCACTATAATGCACTCCTAAGTCGTTAGTTTGATCTGCACTGAATCCTGCAGTAGTTTTTTTTTACATAATTTGATTCCTTTTTTTATTTATGTTGTGACATGTTTGTTGCAGTTAGCATTAAGACTTTAAAACTTCACTATTGATTCAATTTTATTTGACATGATACTCATTTAATCTGCTCTTATGCTGCTTTGTCTTTCTTGTGTTTCCCTTAATTATGTAACTGATTAAACTATTAATTTATTGGTGTTCATTTCATGTTTGTTCGGTATGCTTTGACATCTTTCAAAGAGTAGCAAGTGAATTGTCCTTTATGGACTGTGCATTTAAACCTCAAGTATTTTCCCACCCTTAAGGACCAGAATAATGATTTGTAAACCCATCATATTTTTATTTTTTTGAACTAGTTGGAAAATTCCTCACAGCTTGTTCATTTTTAGTTAAAGCTGCAAATTTCTTTTCATTTCTGACAGCAAAATTGGAAATTTGCCAACAGCTATGGGTGCTGGTTATGTGGGCCTCTGTTGCTTTTACATTTTATGGTGATTAAGTTTTAATTTTGCCTTGGGAATATTCCTTAGGCAGTCTTTCATCTGCCTATAAAAATTTCATAAGCATTGCTAAATGTATGATAATGTTCTCCTGCTGCTCAATTCTAATTATATTCTATCTGCTCACTTCACTTTATTCACCTTCTCTTCTATCTATTCCCTTCACTTTTAAGGTCTTCCATTAATACTTTGCATTAACGTTTAGAAGAGCTGTGTGCAGATAATCTCTAAGCAGAGTGTTAATTTGTTTAGTATCTTGAGAGGAAATTTTATTCAATGTATAATACATCTAATGTGCAATCATTGATGGTAGAGGTTTTTTGAGATTTATTATTATTGGCATGTGAAGCCATCATGCATGTTTGTGACTGGAGATGCACCAAATGTGGATTTTGGTCAATTGCAAAATAACTAGCTTTAAAATATTCAAATAAGATGTCAAGTCAATGCCAAGTATTGTAGTTTAGGGAGGAATTGTTAAATAGTAATTAATAATCATTAACTTTTAATTGGATGTATTTGGAAAAAATATTCATTTTTTGATTGAGGGATGATAAGTAGGCAAGCCTTCGCTTTCTCAGGCGATACTGAATTTAAAATTGACCAATTCACCTAGCACCCAGCTAAATTGGGACTTTTGGGTTTTATTGGTCCCCACTTTTTCTTGGAAACTGCAAGTTACTCAGCAAATAGAACCAATTGGAATGCTTAATTTTCAAATGCCATATATTTGAGTGCATGGTCATGCCTGCCTTCACCCGTCATAGGTTGCTGGCTGGTGGTATTGAGAAATATCTGATGTGTCAAGGGGATAAGGCTTCCTGTAGGTTTACATTCTAAAATTAGCCTTAGTATCTCGCCATAGATCGGCAGCTGGAAGTGTGGGGTTTTAATGTTCAATTGGCATGTTTCCTCCTCTAATTACAAAAGACATAATTCAGAAGTAAATTTTTGTATCTAACTAGACCATTCGGGTAATGAAATAAATAAGTCACTTATGTCACTGAATAATTGAAACTGTCATATATAAAATACTAAGGCTTACGCCATAATTTGCATTA
Organism: Calopteryx splendens; assembly: GCA_002093875.1. Lineage (NCBI taxonomy): Eukaryota > Metazoa > Arthropoda > Insecta > Odonata > Calopterygidae > Calopteryx > Calopteryx splendens. Next base: position 75,229 of record LYUA01001572.1, read on the forward strand.
TATGACATGTATATTTTTGTGAAAGGTTTTAAAAAATTTAGGGTGCATCTGAAAGATGGTAACAAGCATGCAGTGTTTTTTCATGGAGTAAGAGTAGATAGTTTATTTATCCATTTTTAGCTAATTAAAGCCTTGTGTTTTCATCCACATTGGTTTGAAATGCTTACAAAAAGATAAAATGATAATTGCATGATTTACAGAATAAAACCTTATTCAATCCCTCTTAGTCAAATAATACCCATCATTTTCCTCAAACTGTCTCTGGCCACAGTCACAGGATGTTGCATAATTTTTTACCGCAGATTTGTTGAAATATGTCTACAGTGAAATTGTAAACCATGAAATGGTTCTGTGATCCACAAATATGTAGTTTACTTCAAAATTATCCAAGATAGGAGTATTCGTAAGTTCTGTGCCCTAAACGATTTTTCTGAAGATTTCTAGCAACTTGACTGTTCATCGTGGCAGGGATCTGCTGATGGTATATAAATGGAATGCTCTGTAGAACTACCGACAAAAATTCTCTATCTGTAGTTTTCATGGCTTTTTTATTCACCCTTCTGCAAGCTTGTTGCTTGATTTTTTTCATTCAAACAAGACTTCTAGAGCAACAGGGCTTCTTGGTGCATGCAAATATTCACATTCAAAATGTATTTGATTGTCAAAAAATAAGAGCAGTAGCAATTAATGATTGTTGAAAGGAAGCACAGGTGGCCTCCCAAGGCAGAGGGGGAAGGATTTGAGGGATTACATTAGTCCAACATATGCAGTGAATGGTGTTTACAATTCCACTTTCCCTCATTCATCTCGAAGCCCTGTACACAAACTCAGCCCCCCAAGGGGCTTGTGTTGACAGAAAACTGCAGGTGTTAGCAATTTTGTTTAAAAGTCAATCTGGGTATCCCTCTATTAGCTAGCAAAAAGGAGGGAGTGAGCAGTGCTGGATTAGCCTTTCCCCTATCCTTTGATCCTTTCCATGGTAGCTGCATGATTCGATGTAACATTCCCTTGCTAGTGGACACATTTTTTTCTTAAAACAGTCAGTGTTTCTTGAGCCAGTTCAGTGAAATCAGGGTAGGGACAGAGGATGTAAAAGATAGTATGCTTCAATCAATATCAGCCCTTAACCTATTATGGGAAGAAGGAGTATGTTCCATCCCCTTGGAACAACACGTCAGGAAAAGGGGGTGGGGGTTGCGGATAAGTTTACTTACAAATTTGGGAAGGTTGGAAACTAGGTTCATAATATATACATGGTGATCAAAAAATGTTCACATTGCGCTCGTGAAAACTCAGGTGCATCTTATGATGGGTAAAAATTATAATTGGAAAATTACTGTAGTCAAAATAACCTCACATGCCAGTTAATGTTGCTGATGTATATGCCCTAACATTTATCGAGGCAATGTTCTCTGTGGGAATCAATGTTAAAGTGCTCTCTTGGTGATGAAAATGTTTCTTAAGAAAGTAATTTGGGATTATCATTATATGTATGCAATGATATATTAAATTATTCAGTGTCGCCTGATAGTCCTTTCACCTGTTTCATATGTTTATGCGTATCATCAGTTTAAGGAAGTGCATACACATAGCTAAAGATTGTCACTCATACATACAGTCATGCATTTATGTTTTATCTGCATTATTTTAAGTTTGTCACATTGGATATGATAATTTGGAAATGATAATTTTGTGAATAACTTTTTGTACACATTCACAGTTTTCTTGTGACTCAAGTTACTTGGTTTTTTTTATTAATATTTGGCCCTTATTGTTCCACATAAAGAACTCATAAATGGTTTTGTTGCATGAATGTTTCATTAAAATAGTATAGAGTAAATTTCTTTACATTCGCTCTCCTTTTTCCATAGGGATTTTGCAATTTTTTTGTGATCATATCATCCCATTCTTTTCAAAATGTTCCCCATAGCCTACATGGCCAAAAGTGTGGGTTGATAAAACAGGTGTGTACATTGATATTTTAAAATAGAACACTAAAAATATAGACAGATTATGCCAGTTATATTATGTTCCATCTAATAGGCCAATGAAAGACTTGTAAAACAGGATTCATCAGTGAACATTATGCAGATTGGTTTGTCACAGCTCTGCAAACTGTTCTTCCATTCATTCAGCCCCTTCATTGTTACAAATTATGTGCAAAAAAATCATTCGCAATAATGAATAGGGGAGCTGGGAATTTTGTGGAGTGAATATATACACACACACAAAACTCCACATATACATTTGTTAAAAAATAATTGTCCAGAGTCATATGGAAATTATTCGAGGGGAAATGCAGCATTTGTACTTATTAAGATAATAGGTTCTGATTTCACCATATCCTATTTACTCTGCTATAGCCTGGTACAGCTGAAAGATTCTTTTCATAGTTTTTTTTTAACTTTAGCAACAACATGAAAAATGATATAACCTCAATAAAGTGCAATATAAATAGGGACCTGGTACAAAATAACTTTGATGGTGTAACTTTTGATCAACATAAACCACTCTATTTTATTTGTATTGGATCCCTTCTCTATATGTTAGTCATTTATGAAACCAGTTGTATTTCTGAGAATGAAGTTATAAGTATAATTCCATATGAGGCAGTGTAATTCAAAACTAAACATTAGCTAGATTGAAATCTTTAAGGGCAGTTGTTTTGAAAAATATCCCCTACAACTCCCCCATGTCGTTCAATTTTTTTGTAAGAGAGAGTGAAGTAATGAAAGATCCATGGCTATGCCCTCATTTACATGTGTCTTGGTAGTAAATTGGATTTATACAAGCAGTATAGTTGGCTCAGCTCATCGTGGAACAGGGCTTTCTTATATGATCTCAAAGAAATATGTTTGGCTGAGAGGCAGAGTGCAGACTTTGGTGCATCTCTAGTTTTATGGCTCAATTAGAGGCATTGGTGAATGACTTGAAGCTACAGAACTGGAGATTGAGAAGTGTTTTAAAATCTGAATTTAAACATTTAACTTTGCCTCAGTCATTTGCTACAACTCTCTACATGGCTCAATGTAATGGCATCTAAAACTTATGTTGGTACGAGAATATTTTTATGTTAATTGGTGTTTCTAATGTAGTTTGTGAAAACTTGGAAAGTTGGCAGTTTTATTTTAGCTATGTGAAATATTGAATGTTCAAAATGTCATTAGAATCACATGTTGTTTTTGTGAATGCATCTCATCAAGTGTAAAGAGGGTTAAATATTCCATCCAGAATCCAAATGTATTCTTTGCACACCAAAGAGTTGTACTATTTTCATTCTCAGAGGTAATGGGATTTAAAAGACTGGGAGGGTTTTGAGGCTGTGCAGTGTGAATATTCCTCTTGTACAAATAAATGTTACTATGCCTTTCACTGCCAGTGACAAAACAGCTGGGGCTTTTTGGGTTAACTTGAAGACAGCATCTACATATTACAAAAAGCTTTTTTCTTTACTCTGCAGTTCATTTGAATATTTTTATTTTGCCTGGGAAATTATATATTTTTTTAAACAGTGAAAGAACTATTTCAGCCAGCTCATGCTAGCCATGACTTGACTAAATGATGGGATGTTTCTGTGAATTTTTATTATATCAAATGTACCTGAAGACATCTGGACACTCTAGTTACTTTATTGATTTGTGAAGGTAATTGTTCATTAGTTTTAAAGTGATAAAAGTAGTCATCTTTATAGTTAGCCAGTGTCCTACACCTATTACGGGGAATATTTGTACTAGAAATTCCATCTTAGATGAACTATTTATTTGGCTCGAAAAGTGTTTAATAACACCACAAAGAAGTGCCAAATATGTTTTTTTCACTTCTAATATTTTGGTACTGAAGTGTGATCATGACTCACTTGAGGCATCTTTTCATTATAGAAAGATGTCCAAATATCTTTTCAGAAACCATGTCAAAAATGAATTTTAATTTTATATAATATTATATAATACTATGTGATTATGCTGTATTTAGATTAAAACAGACCTCTGCTTTGATTTGTGATAGTAGAGGACATTTGAGATCCTCCATTACCACTTTGTGGTTAACAAAATATACTGTCCAGAAGCAACCCTGTCCATAACCTACAATTATGAGTTTGAAGGAGGTGATTTCAAAATTGGAATTGCAACTTTCTTGTGTCGCTCCTTGTACTGAGGCATCATAATACATACTTATAAAATTCCCTATCATCTGATTTCTTTAGCATTTCATTTGTCAAGAGAGAAGGTGAATTCTTTGAGATGTGTAGAAAAAGTTCTCAATTGAATTGCATGAATGAGTTTCATGAAAATCTGATAGTGCTATCAAAACTCAATTTTTTCCTTTAGTTTTTTTCAAACCTACACCATTTAGGAACTTTCATTCTGTTTAATGACGCAATTTTGTTGCAGTAATTATAATAGGTAATTGGAGAAATACAAAACTTGTTGAAAGCACTCAGGAAGTTTGGTACACTCTTGAAATTATTTTCAGCTTTTTGGTAAGTGTAAAATCCAGTAACCACTCCGAAAAGTAATTGAGTCTTTGCAGCACAATATGCATCTTGAAGGGCTGTTTCTTTCCAAAGAGTACAATTTATTTGTAATGGTCTTCAGAGTATGTAAAAGATTTTTAACAAATTTTTGAATGAAATGTCATTTCACCCTGTTCACTTGTGTGCGTGAGTGTGGGTCTGTGTGTGATTTAAGTTTTGCAAGAAGTTGAAGCCTGGTTAATTTTTTGTGATACATATGCCTTAGCTTATCATTCTTAAAGTCATTTTTTTAAAATGGAGCTCAAATATCAAGTTATCCAATTCAGATGGTATGACTTGTAAATGTCTCCTTGTTATTAATGGTGAAATTATTCTACCCTCCCTATCATTGTGAATGCTAAATTTGCTAATGCTTTTACAAGTTTTGGCAAACATTTCAAGGTGGTTTTGATTCTGTGTTGAGTTGGTATGTATAAAATTCATTGTTAATTTTCTCACTGTCCTCGTTGTAATGCATAAAATGCTTATTTGTCCTCCAATGTTGTAATGTGTCAGTTCAAAGTTGATTTTCTCCAAGTTTTCCAACTGGTTTTTTTTTATTGATTGTGAGAGTGAGATGTGAACAGCTGAATATAGCATTACTTATCCAAGTAAAATATTTAAAAAATTCTCGTCATTATTATTTAACAAAAAACCTTTCCCTCTTCCTATGGGCTGGGGACATATGGAGTTCGTGTGCAGGAGGAGGTGTCAGATGGCCAAGGATTCTTCTGTGGATAGGTTTGTTTATCAAATAGAAGGCATTGGTGAAAGACAGGCAGAAAACTTTGGACAGGAGAAGACTAATGAAAACATTTACTGGATTGTTAAGGGGAAGAGTTTCATTTTCATGAACAAATAGGGGATTTGTATATGTACATACATATATGAATGTTGATAGCAGCCGTAGCACACGGTATTGATAATATTTCTTCATAACAAACAGTAGATGACAGCGACAGAAAACACCACACAAAGAAATAAACTTATTGTTCAAACGAACTGGTTTTACATCTCTCTCTGCTGAAGACGGAGCATTTCTCCGAAAGCTACAACCAGTAAGTTTTTTTAGTTCTTTCCGTAATTGAGTTGAGTTCGGAAAGGAAGTGGTAGGTATCTTTTACATAGGAGGGCAAGGAATGGACGAAGGG
>LYUA01001573.1:41103-53405 GCA_002093875.1 Calopteryx splendens
AGGTGCGTTTCAGAGGGAGGACCAACACACCAAGGAGCACAAATATCTTGATACGATTGGTGTTGCTTTTTTGCCGTTAACAGAGCATGCAGGGGTCATTTTCTTCAGGGTAGATATTCCCACACCGTACTCAGCCTGAGTTGAGCCAGTGCACTCTGGTGGCCGCTTGCGGAAACTCGGGTATTTGACACTATCATTTGAGGAAATAATTATAAAAAGGTTAGTTTTCAGCTACTTAAAAGTAAAGACGTATGAATTGTGTGTTAACTGTAGCAAAGAAAATTAATCAAAACTCTTTTATCGAAATAAAATATAAGATTATTCAATTGACATTGGTAATTTTTAGATAAATTGACTGCTTGTTTTTCGACGTTTTCCACACACAATTAAAAAATCTCGCAGCATTTAAGTTTAAGCGCAAACATTGCTTTTTCGTTAAGGAATCGCTACATACATACGCGCTCACACACACACACTCAGACACTATCACAGCGTGAAAGAGAGAAAGTATATTTCATAAAAAACCGCCCCTGTCGCCCACTCCACGTCCTGTCCCACTGCCACCGCCCCTGGCCATAAAACATAATAACAACAACAATGGAACGAGGGGAGCGAAGGTAAAAAAAAATCGACAAAAGAGGGGCGGAATTCTCCCCTCCCCCCACCCTCTCACTCCACTCCGCAGTCGCAAAAAAAATCGTCGGCTGATAAAAAAGAAAGAAGTGAGGGAGGGAGAGGGGGAGGGAGAGGGGGAGGGAGAGGGGGAGGGAGAGGGGGAGGGAGAGAGGGAACGAGGGAGAGAGAAAGGGGAGAGAGAGGAAGGGGAGAGAGAGGAGAGAGGGATGTAGGACTGGTTTCTGAGAGGGTGGGAATCTCCGCTATGTAACGCGATAGTGTCCGAAGGAGCGTACCTACGTATTCGTGCTACGCCGGCGTTTCCCGAAACTTGTTCCCGTATTAAGGATCGCCTCCTAAAAGCATTAAGGGTACAAGGAGACCTATTAGTGTGCGCACGGGATTCTCCAGATAGCCCGCTCGCATGTTCTTGATCGGAGGCCGAGGACACAAGTGAGAGGGGGTATTTCGAAGTGAAGGGAATTAAATCAATCTCCCGACGCGCCTCCTGAAATATGATTCAGTTTCTCTCGGGAACTGTGTGAAGACTCGATGTTGGTGCGAGGAGCACCGCTATATCTTTCCGTAATTTTTCGTTTATTTTTTCTACGGTCCCGTTGCGAAAAATTTAAAATGGCAATGGACCCGAATTACGGAGGAAATGGAAAAAAATAAACTTTCCAAGTGGTTCCGGATTCCTAATTCATTAGGACGTTGCCTATTTGGGAATTAACCCTTAATATAGGCACTTAAATCGAGCTTGTTCGAAATGGGCACTATGGAATCTCGGATATATAGCTTAGATATATGAGGCGAGACAAGGAAAAGGGAAAGTTACACCACGATAAAAAGAGGGGGAAAAATGTAATATTCATTTTCATAGTCTTCGATATCAGTTAATTGACTGGTATCATTTATGATATCGATTATTTCAATGGCTATTTACGATAGATTATATCGAAAACTATCGGTGAAATACGTATATATCTACCCGATGCACTCAAAGATTATGGGATGAAGAGTACAAATTGAAAGAAAAAATCTATTTACGCCATTCCCCGCTAAAGAAGAGGCACTTTTCTATGTTTTTTGTATTCCTCATTCATCGTAGCTCTATGATGAGGGTCTGTGATTTTTACTATTTCCTATACTATAAGCAGTAATGGTCACTATGTCACTAGCAGTCAGTTCCTATGGTCACCATCCCTGAGGACCTTTGCCATTATTGATTAGGAGTTCTGCCCTCCAAAGAAAAACCCTTTTGAAACCTTGGAATGACTTAGGGGGGAGTACGTCGAACTGTTCAAGCCTGCTGAAATGCATTTAATTATTTAAGCATCATCATTGTAAACACTTTTCTGACAGGCTAGTGCCACAATTTCGAAGAGAATAAACAGCTGACAAGGTGAATAATTAGCCCAACTTATGTTTTTAAGTTTATTACCATTATTTTTGTTTATTAAGCATTAGCCAGAATGTGTTTTATTTTCATAAAAAATTTTGAATCGTTATTGTTAAAAAATATGAGCGAAGGTATTTTGTTTTTAAATAATCTGATAACTACTTGGTTATCAACTACAACCGATTAGTCGTAATGCACATGAACGAAGTTTCTCGCTTTTCTCATTTTTTTAGTTTTTACCATTAGCCAAATCAATTATCAATACGCTTAAAACGATGCATATGAAAAATCGATAACTGTCCCACGATTTATAATTTTGCTCATTTAGCCAAACCTCCATCACTAATCCCTATTAAGGACACTTACAGAAATATGGACACGGTGATATAGAAATATGACACTGACACATCTATCATATCAAAAACCATTTTCACTGAGAGATCCAACACTACAAATACACAAGCTAGAGTGAAATAAAAATTCCTGATATAATCAAGAGATTTTATGTATTGCTTAGGCAAGTCGGCCATATTTATGAATGTTTTTTTATAACATCATTGACAATTTTTGGAGGTTTATATAATTCTCATATATAATTTAAAAACTATTCTCATGAAAAAATATTCAATGATAGGTACATCAATTTTTGTATGAGTAGGAAGTATCGGAATAAAAGTTAGAATGATGAAAATGTCAAGATGGCATCCTCCGCCCCATATTCCGAATTTCGAACATAAAAGCCTCTGATTACGACGCATACTGTCAGAACAAAAATTTAATGAATATGCATGAAGCTATATGGAAATTAAATGTTTTGTTTTGGTGAGTTGAACAAAAGCGATCGAATTTTGTTCGAGGTAAAATAATGTGCCGTCAAATCAATTCAGCCGTCGCCAATATTTCAATGGACCTCCAGAATCTTAAGATGCCACTGACACGCCAAATACTTTAATCCAGGTTCCACGTTTCGTCACCTGTCTGAGTTGTGACTGGTTAGTCTTTGTCAGTCATTCCTCAAGCACACACATCTCATTATACTCTTGCTCGTTCCTTTCGTCGTTTATAAATAGAGGATTATAATCTTCTGCTTGAACTAGATCATTGAATGGATCATCATCAACAAAGGAAATCAGCGACATCTTCCTCAACGTCATCGTCGTCCCTAAAGAAAATCATCTTCTGAACCGTTAAGGGAATTTGAAATGCTATATTTCCTACGTGAATACACCACAGTTTCTAGTCCTATATTTTCCTATGCCTGGACGAACCATTTACACACATTTTCTGTCGATTGAGCCCGAAGATAATTTCTCTCGGTAAAGGATTTCCCCCCTCAACCATTTATTTATGTCAAAGCTTCGAGGCATTTTCCAAGGGTTTATTTTAGAGAGTCATCAAGTGGTGCTTTAAAAGTAATTAGTCACGTCAATAGTCAAGCTTTAAAAGTATGATACTGGCTAGGCTTGGTGAAACCACGGCCATATCTGTATTTTCACTTTCAACTTGAGCAGCTACACTGATCAACAAAGGGCACTTAAATACATCCCAGACCAACATACTCCCTGTTCTTTCCTCAACCTCCCTGGTCGTGAACACTAACTAGTTTTACGCATGTTTTCAACCTAAGTGCAACCATTTTCGTGTACATGAACAAATACTCATAAAGGTAATTTTACCTAGGGAATTTTTTTCTTTTGGTTTAAATTTTGTACCATCTGCCACGCATATTAAAATAACGCTAATTCTAGATTTATCATTAGCTCTCTCAATACTGATTTTCCCCCACATTATTAACAGTTTCATTGAGTGGCATATTTGAAGATAATCGGAGCGTTTTTTTCACATTTCCTATACAGACTAATGGATTATCATTAAATTATTTGATTAATAATACATTTCTGAAATGAAAATTATCTTCTCCTAGAATTTTGTTGGAAGACGCTGTGAATTCTTTGTTTTCTTTCATAACACAGATAATGTCTTCTTATAAAATTCGTGCACCGAGTACTGCCTTTAAAGTCAAACATTTCGATATTTTGGCTGGTATCGGGGAAAATATCAGGTTTTTTTCACGAGAAGCACTGCAAACAAATCTACCAGTGTCTCAATGACAAATGTATCCACTTACTTTTTCTACTGTGGCCAACTACTTGTCTTACAAACATTTATACATTTGTTCTTAGTAATTTCAACAGTTGTGTAGAAATTTCCCCCCAACTTTTAACATTGATTTCCGTTATGCCAAATTGTCTTGCTGCAGCACAATTGTATGTTTTTATTCCTTACTCAACCATTTTTACAGCATATTTCATAGTGTAATTATTCCTCTTTCATTTTCCATTTTTGAGGGTACCTAAATTGGGTTTACAGGCTAATATAATAGACTCTCGTTATTTCATATAAAAATATTACAATATTATCTCGTCAGGAAACATAATCTCTCAATAATGCTACCAAAAACAGTAATGGAGGCAATAAAGTAGATATGACATCCATCGCGGTATCACCCAAAGTTATCAGGCTGGGAAATAAACGCAAGTAGAAAGGTTTCATGCCTCGATGCAATTGATCATTCCGAAGGTCTGACAGCACCTATACGACTTTTGGCGTGAATTAATTTAAAATACAAAGGCAGTGGTTACTGATGCATGTAATGAACAACGTAATTTTAGATATATGGCAATGAACCGTTGGTAATACAAAAAGTAGCCCTTTATTCCTTTGATGTGCAGATCAAATACATGTTACTCATTCAATGTACTTTAAGCTCTTTGGGATCCTTTAGAGATTCTAAATTGGAATTTGCCTTGGGGTTTTCCGAGATAACGCGGTAGTCGATATACCTCTTGCAACCAACCATAATTTTTAACCAATAAAATACCTAAATGCACACCCAGAGAAAAAAGTTTGATGAGGATGGTGTTATTAATACGACCGAAGTCAGTAAACTAGTTCTGACAAAAATGACATTTATTCTGGATGAGAAATCAGATACAATTAGTATCAATATAAGCCTCACGTCCACCATTGTAAAGGGATGAAGATACTTAATTCGTAACTCGAATGTTGATCCTACTGCATCTAGTGCTGATTCCATGCTAACTAATACTAACGCTTAAGCGGAATAATTTTGGGCAATGATGTCACGACTGAGAAATATCATCAAACAGCAGTCATAAAATATGATTCACTGAATTTACATTGTTAATATACATTTACAGGAGAAATATTTACAGGCGTTCACATGAATATTGCCACCCAACCCAAGGAGATATGCATTAGAATGCCAAAAATGAAAGAATAAAACTGGTAATGTCAAAACAAAAATAGAATAGATACCTATAGAGAAGGAAATAATTCACGGGGAGAAACAATCGTATTTTTCGAAAAATAAAAATATTTAAGGTCTGGAGTTGAATGGTTTATTTGAAGAGATAATATTTATTGGATATTTCCATTTTTTTCTTTAGATTGCTTGAATAAAGGGATTTCGACATTATAATGGTGAGCACTATTTTGATTGATTAATCCATTTGTATGAATCATCCATGGAACTGATATCAAATGTCTCTTTTTTAAGAGAAATCACAACTTGAAAACGACCGTCATTCCCTTTACTTCCCGGCTGTCCTCCGCCGAAGGAAATATTACCCCGTGGAACGAGAAGAGGGGGAGTTGGGCGCGAGCCTTAAAGCAGGTTAAACGAACCACCAAACTCAAAGTTCATTCCGGCTTAAAACTTTGCAACCGGTTGTTTCCCGAACCATTATTCCGTTCGATATTCCCACGAGCGAGTTTCAAGCAGAGAGTGGACTTTGGAGGTATCCTTTATCTTGAGGGATCTCTCTCTCTAACCACTAACACATTGAGGCAAGCGCAGTGGCACGAAGCACATTTCTCATGAAAGAATCTGCACGATCAGAAAAAATGTGCTGATGTTTATCCTTCTCAACGCGAGAGTTTAAACGTATTTGTAACTCATATAAAATTAATTTTGTTTTTAGTTCATGATCATGCTTGTCAATGCACAGAGAAATCTTTGAAATCGGAAAAAAGGAAGATAAATTATTTCTGAAACTTTTCTTTTATTTCTTTTAAGTAGGCACCTGTTTGGAATTATTGGAAGGTGTTTTGCTGCCTGAGATTTAAAATCCAAGTACTGTAGGATCTTTATTGGGGTAAAGAAGGTATGCCGATGACATGGGCATCTCAATAGGGAGCTTCGGGAGCTATTGAAGTTAGTATAAGCCCAGTATCAAATCTATCCCACTTAATATCACAATTTCCATGAAATCCGTGAAATTTTGAATTCAGAATTAAAATATCGCATTCCTCGAAGAGTGTTAAGAAATGTCTTATTACCATTCCCCCAAACAACATAACAATCCATAGTGGCTGACAATTTCTCTAATTGGAAATTAAACTTATACCTAATTAGGCAATTTTAGCATTCATTTGTTAATTTTTAACTTCAATATTGTTCCTCATTTCCATTTCACCTTTTTTTAATTTTTAATAGTTTACCCATTATTTTTATCGGATACAATTGCCAAAGACTGAATTAAAAAATATAATTAAAATTTCAATGGGGTTGAATATTGGAGGAAATATTTTTATGGAAATTAAATTTTCTCTGTCATATTGGAAAGCTAATAATCATACATTTGGGAATATATTATTAGTCCTAACGATTCTCGATTCACATGAAAAATACCAAGGAATGAGAATTAGACTGACCCTTTTCTCAGCAGTAACTTATATCGACACTAATTAAGAGTGACCAGTTGAGATTATTGATGTTCTTATACGGCTAGCTGCTTTTTTATGTGAATGTCGAGATTTATTGTCGTTTTTTAAATTCTATTTTACTCTTTTTCAGAGGGATAGAAGGCCAAAACGAGGTATTTAAGATGTCATGACCAAACACTTCCTTCGTTTTAAGACGCTACGGCCGCTCACCGTTGCTACAAAGCTTCCAAAGTCGGCGCAGGATGATCGTGGGACGTGGAAGTGAAAACGGGGGAGGAAATTGGATGTGAAGCTCCAGTTGATCAGTCATTACGTACATTTTTCGATAGATTTTTTTTCCGAACGTGTACTCACTACCACTTTGGCATCGTTTCCCATACGTTTTTTTTAATTGCGAAGGGATTGATTAGTCATTTTGGAATGGGCCAGGTTCTAGTCGTTTCATGAACTACTCTATCGCGTGGTTTTTTTGTGGGGCGCATGGGATTTTAATTAAACCCACGCCACAACAACGACGTCCTCGGTAAAATCAAAACGCTTGCTCAATTATTTGTGGAGAATGGCTGGTCGCCCGCTCGCCAAAACTTTCCTGTCGCTGTTTCCCACCGGGTTGCGGTCACACCTGGCGGTTAGCTATGGATCAACCGGCACTTTTATTTGCCTACCCCAGTTCATCTCGCACCGCTCCGCGGGGCACGAAATTTCCTCCCAGGCTACGATTTCCGCGTCCTCCCACACCCGTTGGATTAAAATTCCTTTCCGTCTCTTTCGTTGACGTGGCCATGCATGCGCTGTTATTTTTGCGAGTACTCGTACGCTTTCAATGGTCGGAAATGAGAACAATGGGGTGATCATTTGCAGCATGTTAGACTCACCTCAAATTACGGTTCAGATAGACATAGAAATCAGATAGACATAGAAAACTGTATATTGACCGATCGCGCCGTGATTCCCCGATTAACATCGGAACTGTTGCAGCGGAATACATAAACTGAATTCCATAACTTGTCGGAGGCATTTGCATATCGAAAAGTGCTTGATTGCTGATTAATTATTCTTGTGTGCTCACGAAAATGAGGGTTGTCTTCTATTAAAGGCTTTAAAAACAAAGCTCCGTCTCAATAGGTCTTCTGTCCGCATTTTTTTTGTCACTTACACACTTCCCCCACCAGCTTCCTCTCTTCCCCAGTCCATCTAATACGAAATTCGTTTCACTGCATTAGCGCATTTGCTTTTCTAAAAACTTTATGACAGTCGTTCTCATAAGGGGCTCACTCACTAATTCCCAGTCAAATTATTAAAAAAAAAATATTTTATAGTTTGACATTAATTCAAAAAGAAAACGGAATGACCTGCAACTACGAGGCATGAACTGGGATGACTAAATTTATTTCTAAAAAAAAACAGACAATGAAGTTCCACAGGGCTATGACATAAACGGTTCCGCAGTGGATGCACGAATCTCTGTCGGTAAAGTGGTAGGCAGTAATGCATTAACGAAGACCAAATGGATTACCGCGAGTGTTTGGAGTTTTATTCGAATGGACGTTTTCTGAGAGATACATTTCGCGTAAACGAGAGGAGCCCATACGAATTCCATCCTCGAAAAGGAATTCCTTGTTATTCAAATCGCGGAGTCATTTCGTATCCTTGGCGCACGCAGGGTATACACATTCCATCCCATGCTTCGGGAATTCCTTTTCGAGGGTCAGTGAGCAGGCAGCACTGCTTGGCGTCGCTTGGAAGGGAGTGGGGGGTGGTTTGACGCAGGTATTCCATCTCTTTCAACACGCTGCTCAACAGCGGTGAGGAGAGCTTCTCGTGCGGTCGCGTATTTCTGCTATTCCCTCAACTTTTCGATTCACTCGGGTGATTAATGGATGGCCCGCTACGTTGTTGTGCTCGAAACGTGGTCAAGCAGGATAGAGATCAGTTATTATTATTCTTGAATGCCGCTCCAGGGTGGCCACGACGTGTACGCCACTAGGTGTCAAATATTTGCGATACCTTCGCAGTTTTGATTCATTCGACTCCTTTTAAGGGAGCGAACGAGCAGGAAATTACATTTTTTCTGGTTCTTTTATACTTGCAAATAGTACGAGGGTTATACCAATGCCGCGGGAAAAAATCAGACTGAATATTAGAACGTTTTACAACACTCGAGTTCACTATAGTCACCAAGGGCCTCTACATATTTCACTACAAGTCGTCTTAGGTGATTCTACTCTTAGTCATGAGTATTCGTACGTTCGATCGATGATAATACACCTATTAAAGGTAGGTTTTTAATGGAACTTTACCATTAAAAAGTATTACAACTCGCATTAACGTCCTGCTCTTCGCACTACATTATTACCTTCTTCAGCTGATCGTAATTTTTACCCGTCTTCATGTCGTATAAATAACGTCATTCTCTTAAAACTCGACACGATAACGGCAGATTAGGAACATAAATTACCCAAGGCAAATCCACAAACCCATACCGACTGATTTTAAATAATCTTTTCCCCTTCGGCATTGGCAACAAAAAGAAAAGTAATATATGCCAAATTAGATATCAAACAATTTTGATACCTTGCGGCATGGATATTAATTTGCCCTTAATATACTGGATAATATATTTTCTCTCCCGATCAACGCTGCACAGTTACTTCCATTATATCACACCGCCAGGGGCCGGTTTCTCGGAGCTACAAGTCAATTTGTAAGTTCTAATAGGTTTGTCATATACGCCATATCCTATTGACATTTCCTACAACACTAATCACTGGTCTCCATATCACAGAATGTGAGATGAAATTTTTATAGCGCGTTACGTCAGTTTCAGTGGACAAGCAAATTGACTTTTAGCTCTGAGAAACAGGCCCCAGGAGTATCAAAACGAATAATTATTTCATAGAGGGAAAATGCTTCAGCGTGAAGGTTAATCAAACATTCCCCTTCCCTTGCCACGCCCATATGATCCCTTTCCAATAAAGCTCTTGATGGGTTGCGAATTACGCGGTTTCAAGGACGATGTTTTTGGACAAAGTACAAGTGAAATACGCGTTTAAATAATTATATTCGCACATTTGTGAACGAAAAATAATTATTTGTCGAAGGACAACTTCTCGTCAGGAGCGTTTGAGGGACAAGTCGGAGGGAAGGGGGTTTGGTGAGAGGTCTACATTTAAGGGGACAAACACGTAGGTACCTATATGTAGCCGGGCACAATCCACGTAATACAAAGAATTTACCTTTCTGTAAACACCCTCGAGTTTAGAAATACTTTACACATGACTGTGAGCCGAGAGAAAAAGTTCAATCCCCTCCACAGTGACCACGCAGTCAAACCCCTCTCCTAATGACTTAACCCTTAAAGTGGTGGCTCGAGGAATAGGATGAAGCTTGTTTTTTTTACAAACAAATGTATGTCCTTGTCTACTGCAGTATTCCTCAACGACAGCAATAATTTTGAAAAGACTTCAATTATTAATTATCTATTTTGACCTATCATTTTTAATTTTTAAGCACAATGCTCGAAGAAATTCTAAGTATACATACGTCTAACAGTATATGGCCGTAAAACCTTGCTATGGAACCGTATCAGGTTTAAACAGCTTTCTAGCAGCATAATTATATAAAAAAAATGGACATGAAATTTTAATACATAAATACATAAATATTTGCTTCGGCGCAAGCGGATCTATCTTATTTTATAATTTTTAATATTAATTTACTTTTTATTTCTCTCAACTATTACCTTTGGTCAGAACCGTAAGCTCCCTTAAACACCTAAATATTATTTTTAACTATTATAAATTAATCAACATCACAGCCATCATCCCGAAGGCTTGTTTTGATAATTGAGGGTGGAATACAATGCGCAATGAGTCCCACATTGTGCTAAGTATATACATTCATGGGAAACAGGGGTGTAAATTTCTCCGTACACGGCCAGTGGTTTCCCAAAAATCCTATTTCAAGGATTAATATTAGAGACGTGGTTGTCCAGCGGGTAAACTACTGGGCTAACCAGAGGGAACAGGTTCGATTCCGGGTGATGCCTCTGAGAACCCCCAGTTTCACCCAAGTTGTGTGATTTTTCAGGTACCAGACATTACTGGAAATTCGCAGGCGGCAGAGGGAAAGGAACAGTCCCTCATTCGTACCCTGATGTGTGAACTCCACACGCTGTAGGGCTTAGTATTGAGTGAGCTCTACCCTCACCTATCAAACCAACCTTTGGGTTTAATACTGTGGTGGTGGTGACGTGTGACGATGAATATTCTGAAGAAGTTAGAAGAAAAATCACGGAAACGAGTTTGGAGTTGAGGATGGCAGAACGACAAATCTACGTTGCGTGGGTAAATATAAATTTTCAACTCTAGGATGGACCACTCTAGTTTATCGATAAAGTTATTGTGCGTCACGAATAAAATTGCCATTTTATTCCTCGGGCCTTAGGGGGAGAGGGGAGGTGATTGGGGAAGGGCGCGAGGGACGGAGAGCCGGGCGAATACGAAGTTTTCATGTGTGACAAATCCCGAAGGCGAGGCGCATGCGCTCTGGACCCGGCCCTTAGACAGCTGCTCAGTGTCACACAGCCCGCGGGGCATGGAGCGACCAGGTGACCAGGCCAGCAGCGAACAGGTCGTGAATATTAAAGCATCCCGATTTCCGGGTAAGCCAGGGTGTAAGTTTCAAAAACTCAGTTCCAGTATGCTGGGCTCTGTCAATAAATCGATGGCGTGATATCCCTCCAGTGCATACTGATACCCCGGTATTGGTTTCATTCATGGGTGTTTGGAAACGCGGGGAGGGGGAATGAAATATGCTTTCAGGATGTATGCATGCGAGTCCAACGATAGCCTTAGGCAAACTCACGAAATCGAGAATAAAAAAAATATTACAGATAAAATTCAAAGCGGAGCCTTGTGAATGGTAAGGTAAATGACAAAGACTTAGTTGTGGAGTCCGTGGAGAAAAATAATAATAAAAAAAAGAGCATGAATTCAGGAAATAACTAAAAGACAGTATTCAGAGTTTACGGTTGTCAATGTAAATTTTGTGGAATGAACATAACACATTTTCATCTCATGTAATCGACCATATCGCTGATTCGGCCCAGAAGCATGGGTGGATAAGATCCCATTACGTCATTACAGAGAAGAACTGCGGGAAATGCCGCGACATAAACATTAACCGAGTCACCCGCTGCTTGGCATACAGATGCGAAATATTGACAATGCAAAATTAATTCGCCTGAACCGGGAGAAATTCACAGTGTAATAGGGCGCCTGTGTAGCTTAAATGGCTAAAGTAATATAGGGACCCGGGTTCGTGTCCCGGTTCAAGTAAATGATTTTTGCATTGTGAATTTTTCGCATATATACGTCATTATAAAGGCCTGCAGTTATATGCATTTTTTATATAGTGCATAAGAGGCGGGTATTGTTAATATTGACATGATTTGTTTGATCCCCCTATTTACAGCCCGACGCATCACCTAGCTAAAAGTAGCACATGGCTGGACTTATTTGTTGCCGATCAGGCG
>LYUA01001573.1:94750-111260 GCA_002093875.1 Calopteryx splendens
AGGCATCACCGGGAATCGAACCCCAGCCCTCCGGTCAGCAGTCCAGCGCTCGAACCACTGGACTACCACGCCCACTGGAGTGCTGGACTGCTGTATGTATGCTGTATGAATATATATATATATACATATATAGATTAAATAATATAAATATATAATAAATTAATATACATATATATATTTGAAGAGTCTTTTCTCTGTAAAGTGTCTACTGCTGTGTAGAGAGACTCCGCCTTCATGAGCTGGCACTGCGAGCATCAGTTTTTTTTAATCCTTCCATGATCAATGTGCATATCAAATTATATCTCGTAACGGATTAGAATTTAATTAGATCAAATTGGAATCAATAAAAGGAATACAGGCCAATGGATCATTTTTATTACTCACCTATCCTTAGGAAAGTAGTTCAAAGGGAAAACTTAAACTGTAAAATAGAATCAGACAGGAGCAAGCAACAATGCTCCCGCAAAATTCACGCAAAACTCGTGAATTTTGCCTTATAGTTTTCATCGACGTGGATTTAAATATGTAAGTATTTTGTAATTAAATTTCTTAGTCAAAGGTTTTATATGCCTCCAATTGCTGAGATGCCGTATTTTCAGAAAGGAGTCAAAATATTTAATGTCTTTGGTCAATGAAAACTGTGGAAAATAGAATACATATTATTGAAAACTTTAGATGACTTTGGATTCGCCAACAAATAGATCTATGAAATACTGTCTTTCTGAACCAGTACATAATTTATGGTGTGTCTAAATGGGCATAGACGAAAAAATACGTAGTAGAAATCATCACTTTACGCCAGTTAATTTAATGTAAAAGAAGTAAGTAAAGGCACAAGTTAACGACGACATTCCAAAAGCCCCGGGTGTTTGTGATTATCCATGCAAAGTTTATTAGGAGCTTTTGTTTAGATAATAATTCGGCCACATTTCCAGAATCCCTTATCATAAAGAGTTATTATCTGAGTTATTATGTTTAGAAACCATAAATTTCACGAACAAATAAAAAAATAAAATAAAGATTAAATGAATAACAAAGAACTGAAAAAACAGAGGACTACCACACGGCCGACCACTGCTGGCCGGGAATAATCGGATAAGCTAACGGCTGATTACTCCGACAACACATTGAAATATAATTTCAGAAAGGTAAACTTAATAAAAAAATGCATATTGTGTTTCCTGAGAACGTGATTAAACTCGAATGAAAATTTTGAACTGCTATGTTAACTATTATTTATTTTAAATGAAAAGCTAAAGGTCTGATTGTTATATTCTCCTTTTTCAATGCTTCCCACCTTGTGAGAACTGAAATGATGCAGGGAGTATCTCCACTTTCCCGACCATGTGCGTATATTCTAGTTTTACTTCCCTTAATAGCTCATGACTGGAATATGCGTGACGTATGTGATTCAAAACACAAATTTTATGATTTACCCACTGAAAATAATTATTTAGCGTTGGCCCACTGCAACGAGACAGCATTAGAACATCATTTTTTATTTTCTTCTTTTGCTTATGTTTGCGTTTTCTTATTTAGTAATATTGTAAACATATGTATCAGTAGATTGAAGTTAGCCTTATCACAGGTCGAAACTTCAGGGATATTTGAAACTATTGAGTATCTTGTTTCTTTAAAATTGAGTAATCTATTATATTGTTAGAAAAATAAATATTTCATTTAAGCATGCTGCAATACAAACTGTTCGATATACGGTTAAAAATTCCAATAAATAGATTGAGTTCAAAATGTCTACAAAAAAAGACACATTTTCCAAAAATAAATCCCTCTTTCAGCCCTTACCTCATAGTTCCCAACTTCCTTCATTTCGTACAAAATAATATTATTTCCTCCCCTTTTTCCAGCTTATTTATCATTCTTTTTACAGCTTTTAATATCCTCCGATCTTTCAATATCCCCATCCATTCACATTTTTCATCTTCTTTAAGCTTACCCTCAACATCGTCCCCCGTTCCTTAACCATCTCTCTTTCTTATTTCTTCCACCCTTCTCCAATGGCTTCCTCTCTATGCAAATCTACATCTCTTCTCCAAGGACCTAACCTCCTACCTAGGACTCCTATTCCTAGCTTCTCTTTCCTCAAAGTACAAGTTTCTCAACCGCACAAAAGTAAGCTTCATGCTTACATTTCATAAAATTTCCATTTTTTTCAATATCCTCCCAGGGTGATTCCCTCATTTTCTGGTACGGAAATTGAACCACGCGGATTCGACTGTACACCAATGATTCACATGATTATTTTTTTTAAATGAATTAATCTATTAGAGTACATCAACACACCAATGACACCCTCGATGCGAGAACTTATTAGGAAATTTAGGGTGGCATATGATAGGGAAGTGGTCTCGATATCCAAAGTATATGAATTTAACACACCGTAACGTTAAAAAACTAGGATTGATACTTTGTCACCTATCAAAACAGTCATGGAGTTGAAAACTGATTTTAAAAATACACTTCTTGAATTTAGCTACCTCCTTGTTGCATGAAATATGGCCTTTAAAAATCTAGTTTTTAAAATCTCTATATGACTAAAGGACTAACGATTTAATCATCATAATATTTCAAATTCACTAGCGAAGAATGGAATAAATCATTTGGACAGAGAGGAACTCTAGGGATGAAGTTGCTTGACTTCCTCTCTGTCCAAATTAGTTTATATAAGTTGGAGGAAGAGAGAAAGTTGCTGGGTGAGTTTTAAAAATGTCAGCTTCCAGTCGGTCAATGATAGGTTTTTGATGGACCTAGTTTTAAGCAGTTTTAAACTTTTAAACCTTGCCGAGCACTAAGCAAAAGTTTAATTTCCGGATGAGGAAAACTTATTCCCGTGTCATATGCTACTCAAGTATCCGGGCAAGAGAATTTTTGCCAACGTGCTTTCCTCCGGATTATCGATACGTAATTGCATACGCCGTGGCGTGATAACCGTACCTCATCCCTCTC
This sequence comes from Calopteryx splendens, assembly GCA_002093875.1. Classification (NCBI taxonomy): domain Eukaryota; kingdom Metazoa; phylum Arthropoda; class Insecta; order Odonata; family Calopterygidae; genus Calopteryx; species Calopteryx splendens. The sequence goes on from LYUA01001573.1 coordinate 97,715, forward strand.
TCAACTGCATCCGGTCCCACACCCCAATGGGCCTCTCCCTCATCCAGTCGAGGACTCCCGAGGTCTCCCTCAACCACGTGGCAAAAACCTCCTTTCCCGATTGCCGTCTCTCAGGACTCATCTCCCGCTATCTCCTGCAACACTGCCGGGCATTACTTCGAGGGCGATATGAGTAATGGCCCGCCCTTAAAAAGAGTTCTTTGTTGGCCAAAAAAAACGGCATTCGAAGGTGTGGAGGGTCCAAATCCCCCGAATGGTCCTATATTCCCCTCCCCCACCCTTGCTACCAACCCGCGTCTCCTCCTTTCATATCTATTCCCCTTTACTCCGTTCCCCTCCCACTCCGGCCCTGATATTTGCCACCTCGCACGCATGCACCTACGCCGTCTCTTGTCTCATTAAAGAAACGGCGATTTATATCCGTCGAGAAATCATCTTTCAGGGGAAATGCTTAGGTCCGCTGTTTTTTTCTTTTCCACCATCCTTCCATACCCTTATCAGATGCGATCGTTCGAATTCCAGTGGAAGTCTCACCCCCCCACCCCCTTCCTACGATCGCTCGCAGTCATACGGACGTCGTTTTTCAACCAACTTCGAAATCAGATATCATAATCTATCCACTACTTTCATAAATTCCATAAATATTTATTTAAATTAAGCGGTTATCTCCATTTCGAGGTGGTGGAAAGAGACTTAGAAAGTTAGTAAACAGGCCCTCCAAGATTACATAGAAGCCTGCGAATCTGAAGGAGAATATTAAATTTTAAATATTTTAAATATTTAAATAAATCTATTTTTTCGATATCGTACAGAAATTTCTCGTTCTCTGGGAGACTTGGGATTCAGCAGTACAACTACAGCAGCTCAAGCATATCGTCACCCTTGCGACACATAGAAAGCCGAATAAGTTCCAAGCTTCTCTGATGGAAAGTTGCAAATGTAGGCACTGATGTAAACAATTACACTTCATGTGGAAACGGCGATCATTTCGGAAAAAAATCTTGTACCTCAAGAAGGCAATTACTGAAGAACAATATACCCTTAGTTCTCTATTGAAATACCATGCGGTCATGGTTCTAGTATTTACAAACATACTCGACATCCGGATCGAATACTTAACCTTTGTATCAGAGGACCAGCGCATGGTTGGCCCGTAATTTCTACATTGGAGGTTTTTGGGGTTATTATCTTAATTTTAATGGAAACAATAAATAAATCCTAATAAAACAGAATTGCATGATGATTAATGACGAATAGGAGTTCCATAGAAAACCCATGGCAGTCATACTTTTAAATTACTGCGTGCTTTGGTAATATGATGTTTGAGGACTCTTTTAGAGGAACTGAAAAAAATGGAAGTGAAATTACACTTTCGTGCGTCTCTAGAACTGACTGGCACCTAGTAGGAGACCGAGGAATAAGAAATTCAAAGAAAACATAGGAAATTTTCAATATGGTTAAACTTAGAAAAGTAGAAGATAATGTTGGCTTAAAATTTCAAGAATGGGGTCTGAAACTTTCGTTTGGCGGAAGACAATGGGATGAAAAGACGTTTCTTAGCTCAATAGCCTCAGCGGCTTTAAATGACGACGAAATGTGTCGTGCCGACTTCGTACATTTTACAAAGTAAATTTTAGTCCAAGAAATAGAATATTAATAGATAGAAACTTAATAAATAAAAACATTACGAACGAAATGACATGAACACCTGCACTTAAATCAATTGAATCATTTCTTTTTATTACGGACAAATCGAGTAATGAAGATTTTATGTTTAAGCAATTACTCACGATTTATCAAGACGATTTGGCAGACAGAACTCGGATTGTCAATTTGGACACTTAAATCGAACGATTAACCTAGTAAAACTGAAATAAAAACAATGCTCTATTCATTCATGATTAACTGTTTCCCGTAAGTTGAGGGACTGTAATCTCGGTGATACGTCGCATTCCTTCGGTCGACATAGTAAGGAAATCTCCGTTATCCGTTGTCGACGGGTCAAGCTTTGTTTAGTGGTTTATTTAGAGTATGTAAGAATTTAAGCTAGCAAAGCAAAAATAGAATTATATATAATTAAAAAATATACTTTAGCATTAAACCATTTTGATTTTTTGGGATAGTCTATAACCACCAGTTAATTAAAACAATTTTTTAACAGAAGCAATATTACTATGAAGTATGAGGTAAGCGCTACGAAAATGAGATATTCTTGATACAGTGTCAGTGAGCCTACACAAATATGTTTTCATAAAGAAAATGTTTAAATCGTTTACCGGAAGAATTTGAATTAGTGAATACCTAAGTATCTTTAATAGTATTCACATCGCAATCACCACTGAACTGTGCGCTATATTCGAATTGAAGTCAGGTGGAAAAGCGCGCATTAGAGATTCCGCACATTTTTTTAATGTTCGCATGGTGTAGAATTTCACCTTAATATGTGAATCTTCATTTAAATGAACTTTATGGACATATGCCGCCATGATTGCGCGAAGGGAATGAGGTAAGAGTTTCCATTTACACTTCATGCTTTTGGGAAAAGAGTGCATCAAATTCAAACTGATGGGGAACAAACTCTTAAAACAAATATTAGACTGCATTGCCTTTATGTACTAATAGGTACCGCGTTATTGAGATATCTTCTATCCTGAGGGTAATTCACAAATACTTGGACGCTAGTAATTCCAAATGAAATCGTCTGCCTAGAATAGGCCTAATGGGTTGAATTCAAACAATTTTCAATTCAATGCCTTCGGAATGATGCTGTTGTGTGTAAATTATCACCCAAGAAAAAATGTATCTAGAAATAGGATGGTACATGGTAAAAGGATAATTTAATGGTAACATTTGAGATTGGGAATGAAATAAATTCGAGGTCTAGCAATTTCTATGTGGAACCGTATTTGAGTTTCCTGATGTTGTAAGGCCATTGCAAGCTCATGAAAGTATAATACTATTCCTCGGCAGGACTCCATGAATAAATGAGCTTAATTTGGATGGCTGTTCAAGCTGTTTCTCGTTGAAAATGCGCCAACAAATTCCGAAAAACGGAATGGCTGTTCGGGGAATCCCTAATCCGGTGAAGCCAAGGCAAATAATTCTGAATTAGTTTCCAGGCCATGGAGCGAAAATCACCTCCATGATTAAACTTTAAGGGGAAAGTGGAGGGAAACGATACGTCTTCCACGAAAACGTTTTTGCACTAAATTCTTGACTCAATTCAACAACTTGCAGGAAATGTTATCGTGGTTCCGCGCAAAAACAAATAATATAAGAGGTTGTCTTTCACAGAGCAAAAGAAATCCTCTTTTAAACTGTCCACTGGATTTGAAAACAAAATGAAATGAAAACGATAAATCTAGGTTGATAAATATTGTCCTATGGTCTAGATAAAGGGAAGAAATATTATTTAAATTTAGTGAAAATAAAGAGTGGCTATGTGATTTTCCCAAAAAAATGATTGATTATTATTATTGGATTAAAAAACCCAAAATGATGTAGAATAGTTAGCTGGGTAATGAAATATTAGCAGAAGAGAGCGCCAGACCCATAGTTGGGCGCATAACATGTTTAAGCGAATTCCATCAATTTATGTTGTTCTGCGGTTTCAACCTTTGATTTGCCACAGGCGGGCGTTCAATTCGGCTCAAAACGCTTTCTCGACGTAGCATAGGTCACAATTTGGAAGATCCTTTGGTAATAAGCCGGGAATCAACCAAATTACATCTTCCCTTTTGCCATGCCGAATAGAGCTTAGCCCAATTCCGTCTTTCGCCTGAAAATGAATAATCCTGCGCTTAGGAATACTGGGAGAAGATCGTTCAGTGGAGGAGGAAGATGGCGATATGAAACCAGGGAGGTAGAGGAAACCACGGTAGGAAGGGTATTTCATTAATGAGTTTCGTGCGATATAAAACGCCCCCTTCTTTTTGTGCTCATTTTACCTTAAGATCTAGAATTCCCAGGAATCTCATGAATTCCATTTCTTCCCTTTTTCCAATTTTTCGGCCTTAAAACCGCGCGTTATTGTATTCTTTTTTTAAAGCCACTATTTCTCGTGCATGATACTATCTTAGGCGTCGTTTTTTGAAAATTGTTGATATTCATCATAGTGATTGCTATAAAAACACTTTGAAACAGTTTACACCGTATTATTACATTCAACCGAGCATGGTTGCGACAACTACGTCATTATCAAGGAGCTGGATTCATGAAAAGATGAATTTAACAACACAGCGTGAATATTTGCAAAATCATTTTATTCTACCATCATGGAAAGGAATATTTCACATTCGTTATTTACTTTGATGAAACAAATTCATCTGTATACCGTTTTCCTGACCTAATTTTAAATCAGGGCGAAAAAGACGAAGGTGAAGGCTCTCCTGGAGGGAAAGATGAAGTTATCGTAGTGCAGGACATTTCCGCGAACCATAGTTTCCATAGTCTCCAACCTAAATGCTTTCCAGAAAGACAGATGTGATCCAGGTTTAACTCTCAACTGGGGAGAATCTCTCATCGTTTTAGCGAGATGACCCCTGAGTTAATTCCACGAACTCCAGTTAAAGAATAAAGGGAAGATGAAGCACTGCCTCTTTCCTAGTTGATTCGAGTTCCAGACGAGGCTTATGGCAATTTGAAAGGTTTTTATTATCTGGCCGGTTTAATTTGTTGAATTTTAAAAGCATTCTAGACAATACAAATTGTTTCTTTGTGGATAACAATTGCGTGAAATGCTGGCAAATATGACGATTAGAATGCGGAATCGGAATTAACCATCTTTTATGGAGTAAGCGAAATGAGGAAGGAATATATTGCTCCTTATAAATATGCAAACTATTTTTTTCTGCAGGATAAAATTCGTATTTGTTATGGGTAAAAATTAAATACATCTGCTTACTCTGGCCCACGTATACGTTACAGCCGAATTGGATCACATATGAACAATTTGAAAAAAGTAAATCAACTTTAATGCGTACATATATTTTGTATATAGAGAGCTGCCGAGAAAGTCACCTTTGTGTTTCTGTAAAAGAAGAACACACTCAGAAATAAACACTATTTTTCTACATAATTGCTATTCAAATTAAGGAATTTATCATAGCGTTTGACCCGTTTATAAATCCCCTCTTCAAAATAGTTTTTTCCGCGTATGGTTGAAACCAGCCTATAACAGCATTTTAATGTGCTTCATCGTCATTAAACCTCTGGGAATCAAGCCATTTCTTTATGTGCATAAATAGGTAACAATCACTGGGAGCTATATAAGTCCGGACTATAGGGAGGATGCTCGAAAACGTTCGATTGCAACTGTTGCAACAAATCTTGTGCATAGGACAGATCCCAATCGCTGTGTTTTGGGTTTCTTGGTAAGCATTATTGGTACCCACCGTGAACATAACTTTCGATAGCTTAGCTTTTCTGTCAATAACCCATGCAAAAGTGATCAAGAAATTTGAGGAAGTTGATCAGACAGTTTACAAATTGTGAACCGTCTCTATGAACGAACTTTTTCATCAATTTTCTGAACGAGTTCATCACTGAGTATGATTGGTCATAAAATAATCTTACCCACTGATGCACGACACCTTCACTCACATTTTTCCCGTAAATGTTATAAATTTCGTGATGAATATCAGCTGCTGACATGTTTTTCGCCACCAAAAATCGTATTACAGCGTGAACCTCACACTTGGCGGAATTTTCTACTGCAGCACCCATTTTAAAAGGTTGTACAAGGTGAAAAGATGTAAGCGCGCCCTTCCCACTAGCACAGCTGGATGTGTACTGAGCGGTTAAACAGATTGTAACTTGAAACGCACCAATTCATCCACCACTTCCATTGCGGCGCTTAAACCGTGGTTACTACAAAGTAAACAGCCCTCGTAAAAGTACTAATAATATGAATGTTAATTAAGATTCCTATATTTTTAAGCATAAAATAAACTTTATTATTAATTTTGAAAGCAAGGTAAAAAAGCAAATTTAGAGAGCATTTACTAAGAAATTCATTCACTCTACATTTCTGTTCAGTTAGTCATGTACTTAGAATAGAATGACTAATCGACAAATATTCGAGTTTTTGGAGGATGAATAAGAGAGAATCAGAAGAAACCTGACGCAGTCATTAAATCAGACGCGATCAAATGTCACTCCATTAGGTGAAATACGGGGGAATCTAGAGAGAAGTAGAGTAGAATGAAGGGGACGTACTTGGCACGATGAAAGCGTGCAGCGGAGCAAGGAGCACTCCACGATGCTTACAACTTTGAGGTAAGTTTGAGCGAATGACGCGATAATGACACTATAAAGGAAGGGAACTTTCGTAGGGTAGCGTTGACGAGAGAATTGGCAGAACGGGTGAGGGAAGGGAAAGTCTTTCCACATGGCTAAACTTATTCTCTTGACTTACGAATCCAAAGGTAAATGTTCTTATTCCACGCAGCGGATTACTCAAGATGGAGTAAATTCATTGCACAAATTCAAGTTACGAAACAGACACACCAAACGTAATGATAGAGCATATCTTAATGAAGCCGAGTAACTCCTAATTCATTTAACTTTCGTCCATTAAAGATATAAAATAAATGCGTCCTTTCTCTACTTTGCAGTCACCGTTATTAAAACTTAAAATGCTAAAAAAGTGACCACTAAAATATTCTGTTGTTCAACTATACCGCGCATAAAACTTTGATTTTTTAAATATGTTATTCATTGATTTACTAATCTCGAATATGCTTCTGGATCCTACTTTAGTCGTCTAAAACCAATCTTTATCTTTAACTATCAGCACTGTAGAAATCTTGAAACCCATTGTTCATTCGCCATTAAAATCAGTCACCTTTTCATAAATCTCTGGTTAAGTCCCATGATAACTTTTCACATTTCCGAAAATTTAATTGTGTAATTATTGATTAACAAGGAAATATTTTTAGGAGCATGGTAGTCCAGTAGGTAGAGCGCTGTGCTACTAATCTGAGGGCCCGGGTTGGATTCCGAACGAATCCTATGGTCACCCTTAGCTTCAACCAAGCTGCGTGATTTTTCGGGGGTCAGGTCTACCTGGGAAATCGCAGGCGTTACAGAGTAAAGAAATGGCCCTCCTACTCTGATATGTGGTTTTCACACGCCGTTGTGCTCGGTATAGGGTGAGATCTACCGAGCGATCTACTTATTTCACCTATCGATTAGGGAAATTTTTATCTGACACTTTTCAAAAGTCAAATTAACTCGTGAATGCAAGTTATGAAAATATGAATATCTATAGTTTAAGAGATTCTATAGCTTCGACCAACTTCGAGAGCTTAGAGTTTGACCAAAATTCCTCTCTCATGGTAGAGGCATTTCCATTCCTTTCATAAAATCTTCATAGGAAGTAATTATAAATTGTGTTTCTATGAAACATAAGTTCAAATAAGGGAGTGCGATATCATATTATGGACGAACGTATTCGGGGGTAACCATAGTATATCTACTGAATGGCCAATATTCTTCGGGAATTAAACCACGGAAGTACGCGGCTCAACTTTCTCCGCACGCTCAGGAGCTGATGACGGAATATACAGAGCGCATCGACATCGAGGTTTGCGTCGAATTTACGTTCGCGAAGAAAATGTGTATGAATAGCACCGGCGGGTAAAAAGAATCATCATTTTCAAAAGATTGATTTTTGTTCCTATTCCCCTCAGATAATTTATCTTCCACTTTGATGCATAAAATATGACTCTGCGGCCCCCTCGCCGAGCCGGAGAGACCGCCGGGGGCCTTCCCGTCATCCCTACCTTTCACACTCCCCTGGGTGGTCACGGTACCAAACCCCTTGATCGAAAGGGTCTCTCCACCTGTCTTTATAATGCTTTTTCGTGGCTTGCGACCCGAGCGTGTTCAGTTTTTGTGTAACGTCAGGGGAAGGCGGAAGCGTGCGAGAAGGCGAAGGGGAGGGATGAAGGGAAGGAAAGGACAAGGCGTGCGTCAAATGTTGAACGGCAAGGAGTAGGCTACAAATATATATTAACGCAAGGGGAGAATTGCATAGGAAGAGGGAAGGATGAGGAAAGAGTAGGAGAGAGGGAAGGAATACATTAAATACGATGAGACGAGAAAATTTGTTGTGGTGGCAAGAAATTAAGTGCTCCATGGGATTGTTTAACTTGGTCCAACAATATGTAAAGCATTTCGAGGTGAAATTATTCAACCAGATGGAACATGAAATTACGAACATTAATCTGTAAAATCACTTTGGTGGCATACTAACTTTAGCACGTCGTAAAAAATTAACAAGTCGAATATATTGTAATACATCACCTTGTTGTAATGAATCAAAGACCTTTAAGTGTTACTCTGCGCCTTAACTAACAAGGCAATAGTTCTGACTTCCTCTTAGAAAATTTAAGTACTTATATTTTGCAGTGGGGAGTACTATCTTCACATTACGCATGATCAGGAAAAATAGTTCTATAAAGCCTTGGAAGAACCAATTTTAAATCCATATGAATTATTCTCTGGCAAATCATCGTTACAGCTGTTTGTCTTAACGTGGCCATATTTAACGATATTTATTACCATTAAATGACCAATTGGCAAGGAGAAATTATTTAATGCCTTCTAAATATTTCTGCTGTCGTAAATTCCCCTATCCTCAAATAGCAGGCTAGAATAATGTGACATTTGGACATTACTTAACACGGATGCGGATTAATACGACATGCAATGATGATGACAACGTACAGCAGACACCCGCTGAGGTAAACTTTTCATAAAATATGACAACAACAAAACTACTATACTGTATACTGGCTTCTGATGTTTTAAGTCGTACAGGAAAGGGCTTACGTTCATAAACCATTTAGCCGACAAATTATGAGAAATTCATTCCAATAGAACCTCTTAACTCGTCTACTGAGACTTTTCTTTTGCTTTCTAAGCCAATTGGGTTCCCAAAACTCTTAACCCCTCCTTCGTCCATGACTGGATGGATCCTATCATTCCTCACCCTTCTTCTGCCCATGTGGTGAATCACACGTGAGAGAGAATGGCGAAATAAGTAAAGGGAGAGCGGGAAAAAGGTTATGGAGAAGAACACAGCCAGGGTAGAAGAGAGAATTGGGAGGAAAGGGGTGGTCGGGAGTTAATGAAACCGAAAATTCTTTCGGATCCCGAGTAGAAGCGGTCGTTAAAGCGACACAAGTTGAGATGAATGCGTGGGATACGCTTGCTCCTTTTATTCTTCCCTTTTTTCCATCTCTACCTGCAACCTTCCCTTTTATTTCGGCCTCCCTTCCAGCGGAGGTGCGGAATCATAAAATATGCGAGTTGGACAGTGGTCGCAGGGAATGGCGGAGGCACGAGCTTAAAATAAGTATTTTACTGGTATTTTTTAAATGTATTTTCCTTGGCTTTCCGGGATGAAATCCGAAACGGGTTTCCATCCTTTACCAGTGGCTTGTGACATAGCCAGAACTCACCTCTGAACTTACTTTTAATATAGAGTCAAATGACGAAATGGGCCATTCCGTTATGAATATTTTCATATATTCCTTTGGGGCAGCAATCATTTGTTCCTTTTCGTATTTTAAAGAATATTTCCGAAGGACCGATCGATTTCGTTTCTTTTGGGTGACATCAGGTGATTTTATTACGCTCATTAAAACACCGGAAAATGAGATACTCGTATAATAATTACTTGAAATAACTATCTTCTCGTATTACCAATTACGTAAAAATGTGAATTCACCCACTTCTGTGAAATAAAAACAGTCTCTATGGTGTAGTTTCAATTACTGACTATATACAAACTATTCCGTTGTTATGGTGACGTCAAATAAATATATTAGTAAGGATTGAGAGTATTTTCACCCGAGATGAATTAATTATTGGGCATGCATCATATTGCAAACGGGCTTCAGAAAAGTTATTCATAAATTATGATAAACATTTTTAAAAAGTATATAGAACCATATAAAAATTTAATTATAAATATTTACCATTTCAATTAGTTTTTAAGAAATACTCTGAAAATTGTGACAGGGTTGCAAATGTTACGAAAACTATACTTAAAAATATGAGTGAAATGGATCAATTCACTTGTAATTATGAATAGAAATTAAGGCAGATTACCAAATCTTTCCAAGTAAAATTTTTAAGGATTTTAAAACGAGGTCTCCATTTTTCTAGTTTATCTTCAAAAGACAACCACTCCATTCTGTTTCATTCATGGAAAATTTGGATTATGCACCGTTTGGAATCAAACTCCAGAAATTTTCTCTTTCCAGGAATACCAAACGCCATAAAGGAAAAATTTTTAAAACGAGATGGATTCAAAAATCAAATTTTGGCTTAAAACCGTTATTATTGCATTATGATATTCAGAAAAATAGGTATAAGTGGGATAAATATTTTTTTTTAATAATTCGAACGCGTTTTAATCATGCGAGGGATAACAGTCAGCGTAATTTTTTTTTCAAAATTTTATAGTTTACTTAGGAGGGGTATAACTTTGAATTACTACAAATTTAAATAGCTGAGGTACATAGAGGGAGGTAAGGTTGAACCCAGAGACCGCTACAATGTTGTAGTCTCTTAGGGATAAAAGACTGCTACATTCTGTCCTGGCTCATGCTAGTCTGAACACCATAGCAGTCTTTATCATACAATAAACATTTCAGCTCTATATACCTTCTACATCATTTCAAAATGCCTTATCATTTCCACCGTCTGCTTACCTAACATTCCCCTCTCTGTCACAGCCTTCGATATCCCATTGCCTCTTGTCCTCATTAGTTAAGTAAAAAAAATATCCGTACAAAACATATCAAGTTAGAATCAACTTACGAACTTAACTGATTAAATATTAACTGAAACTGATTTAAACTACGCAAAAATAATTCAAAATATCGTGTCCTGGGTTATTTCACGGAATACAAAGATGCATTGCAGCTTTCACGCGTATCCTAAAATGTAGGCAACTTTGTACACGCAAGTGAATTGAATTGGCCTACATTACAGAACCTATTTCCCTGGATTTTGAACCAAGTTAATCTCGTTGGATGTCAAATTGCGCCGTTGAAACGTTATTACGACTCCCTTTAACGTTTTTTATTTTAATTAATGTTGTGGGAGCAATACAACAGTTGTCGCATTATGAGGATACCTAATCACTTTTAAATTCTTTGTTGAGCATTTTATTCCTTTGGGCGAAAAAGATTGATGTTTTATCCAATATCTTGGTAAAAATGACTAACGCCATGAAACGAGTAACTAATAATTATTCTTCTTTTAAAAGGCTACACCTCTCGTGAATGTTTCATTCCTAATTTTGATTAAAACTTTTTTTTTCTTTTAGCATGGAATATTCAAGAATTAATTATAACAGCGAGCAGACTGTGATTCGTGCACAACCTTGGGGCACTCATGAAAGAATGACGCAAGCAGGATTCCAAGGCCCTTTTTTGTAGAATTAGTCTCATTGAACAAGATCAGGGCACCCATTGTTCAACTTTTACCTGGATGAGTGCCAGTAGAGATAACTTGGTGGAGGGGACGAACCTCTAGAAGAAAGATTGTTTGTTACCACTACATTTTCAGTCGGTCATTATGATTGATCGCTGAACTTTACAACGAATATGCTAGCACACAATTGCAGTCACGACATAGTACCGTGGAATCCATGGAGATAATAGTTTTGAATACGTAAAAGGAAGCGGGGTATTTTAAAGAGATATATTAAAAAAGGTTATCTTAAAGAGTTGGCAATTAGTTTCGCAATTTAAAAAAACCCTCTCCAAATGCACTCCACCTAGGAGAATGTATTAATATGAACTTTTAATGTGTACATCCGATTAATTAAGAACTTTTATGATAGTGTTTTATGCAATAAGTACTTTAAGTTTAAAAGTGCAGAAAATGTATGTTCGTCCAATTCTATCTAACTAGTAATCTTATAACCTAGAATGATGTTAATGTATCCTGTGATATAAAAACAAGACTTACAATTCTATTAAACCGAACACCATGTGAATAACATTTTAAGATTGTCTTTTTATTTAAGATGAACATTTCTACTATTTCATCAATATTGATTAATATATTATAGAATTCCAAGCTCCAGTCAGAACCCTATTAAACATATGGTGGTAATATTGAATAAGCAATAAATAGGATCTCCGCGTCAGGATTAGGAGAAACATCTTCTCTGGTCAATGTTTTAAATCAAAATGACACATGACCATCAAAGTTGATATAACTAGCAGAAGGTAAACCAACGTGAAGTGAAGTGAAAACCAACGACCTGATCTGATATCATTACTAAAAGATAGCTGATTCATATAAAAAATAGTTTAGTCAAGTTTCTCACTAATGCAACAAAAACGGTTACCAATAAATAACCTGAGATGTTATCATTTTGTGCTTCTCACTGGTCATTAAATATTATTAAAATTTTCTAAAATGTCTAATTACAGTGAATGGAAGAAATTATAATTTCATGAGCATTTATTATTTGATGAAAAATATGTAAGGTAGAATATTAACTATCCAAATTTTATCATAGGGAAAGGTCCTCGCCAAAAATAATAATTTACTCATACAATTCCGCAACGGAAGAAAATTAAACAACGCAAACCAATTTAAACTACTACGGACGAACGAATATAAAATCATTCATTATAAAATATAAATAACCCATCGTCTAATACAAACTCAAGAAGTTCATAGCTCATGGTCCTGAAAGGTAGTATATGTTGAGGAAGAATGCTACAAATTTGAGCCAAGAATATATTACCTGTATGCACATTATTTATTAATTAATGTATCGCAAAACTGACAAACTAACTTTATAGAACTAATTCTACTCCTACTGTCAAAAATTCAAATGCTACTAAAATTGAATTTAATTTGGCTAAACTACAATAATTGCAATTTACTTTCTTTGTCTTATATCAACCCTCATACTAATACTGGAGGAATTATTAATGTCGGGCACATATACGGAGCATTCTCGGAAGCAATTATTTTTATGTAGCGCTCTTCACTACTTCCGATTGGTGTCATTAGATTTTAATAATTGTTTTAAAGCGTTGATAATCATCTCAAAATAAGCTCGAGCTTCATGCTTCCGCCACACAGATTTAAGGTGGGTTGTAGCACGCGGCATTGTAGACATTATAACCACGGATCCATAACGGGGAGGAAGTATTCATGGAACAAAATACGCACACTTGAGTGCCTACGGTAAGGAAATTAATTCGTTTCTGTAGCAAAGAGCAACACTATTTTCGCAAAAAAAATTCCCCTCATCTATTATTGCAGCACTGCCATCCGCACACGAAGCAAGCAGAGAGAAACTGATGCGACTGGGGAATACACTTGAGCCATTGTCCCAGGGGATGGGTGTGTTCGGAGGTGAGGGCGAAATAAAGGGAGTCGGAGGATGGATACCTTCAGACAACAAGCATATCTTCGGTAGGATTGGGGATAAACAGGGTGTCCATTGGCGGGAAACGATCTCTGGAGGGACGAGCGGTGCATCTCTGTTACGGAGACAATC
>LYUA01001574.1:104052-115805 GCA_002093875.1 Calopteryx splendens
GATTTTTACACTGTGAATTTTTCGCATATGCATTCGCACAGCAGCGGGTGACTACGTTAAAGTTACTGTTGCGACATTTCCCGCAGTTTCTTTCATCCTATACCTTCGTAATATAAGGAAGACCAACGGGATAACAAAATATCCCAAAGACAAAAAGGATAAAAGGACTACTCCTTCACAGATACATTGAAAGAAATTTTTTTTAAACAACTGCAATCAATCAAGAGAGAGAGCTTTGAGGTTGGGAATATCAGGTCCTCGGAAATAATAATGTCAAAACTCAACACTCGATTATACGACAATAAAACGCTGACAGATATTCAAACGGCGGCCTGAAATCCGAGAGAACGTAGAGCTATGGACAAATAAACACGAAAAGCTTCCTAATAAATGGAGGATGAATGCTAAAATATTGATCTCTTACAGAAATCGCTTCTCCCAAAAGTACAACTGAACAATGAAATGTCGAGAAATTTCGGAGTCAAACTTATTGAACAAATAATTCAAAACAACTTCTGGATAACTGCTTCACATGGAGAAAAGAGCAACGCCGAGAGCTCCTTCTGTTTCCTAACTAATGAAGTGATCTAATATCGAGCCACTCGGCTCAAGTATTCCCTCTTGCCGGGGGGAAATTCAGGGGCATGATCTTCCTTAGGCTCTAACGCTCTGCAGACTGGGAAAACGGGGGGAGGGGAGCGCATGTCATTCCCTGCGCCCTTCGACCCCTCAGTCATTTGACCCCCTGCCTGCGACCCAACCACTCCGCCGCCCCCCATCGACGCGATGGGGCGATGTGCGTGTGTGTGAGGAAAGATGACACGAGGCCACGCCATCACAAAGCGATCGGCGTCATAACAAAGGCGTGGGGGAGGGTGGGGTCATCAATTGACGTCTCCCCGGTGACATAACAAGGATTTCAAAACTGTCTGCGGATGTTCGCATGCGTGATGCATACAGGAAGCCTCGCAGGGGCTCCGATAGGGGAGAGGACGATGAAATGCATTAAGAGGAGGAGGGGATGAGACTGGAGAAGGCGGCGGTGGTGGGAGGACGATATGGGGGCGTGGGTAACGGTGCTATGCTGCTTCAGTGACCGATCCCATTGTGCAAGGTTTAATGGCCTAAATTTTGTCAGTTTTCTACAGAGTATTTAATGGTAGACAAGCGACGAACTTTAAATCGAGTGAAGAAAAATAGAATGTTGCCGAGTGACATTTTTAAAAGGCAGAAAATGTGAGAGGAGGAAATATTGAGAGGTATTGGGATGCTAAAGGGAATCATACGGAAATGTTTGGCTTGTAGAATGAAAACTGTTTGGCAAAAGAAGGAAAGGAAGGAAGAGAATATTTTGGCATGAAACAAGTCAAAAATTATCTAGAACTGAATGAGAAATGAAGAATGGTATTATGAGGTGTATTTAACTATATAATTCTTAGAGTTGGCACTAAATATAATGAAAGAATAGTAGTGTAGAGAAATGAAGGCTCGGAGATTTAAAAATTTGAAAATCGTAGGAAATACTAAAAAATGGCTAAAGGTTCTACTTTATAGTTAAAGAATAGACTGTAAATATGTTGCTTTTCAAAATATGCCATCTTAAAAAATATGAAAGTAGGAGAAATATGGCAAGACCACTTTCGTAATTCAGAAAGCCGTCTTTTACCAAGATGGCCTCTTTGAATGGGCACATATTATGGGTAGATTAGGCTGCCGGAGGAGTATGAGGCGGTGTCAGGATTGATAGTTTCATGGGCAATGTAGAGCATAGGAGATAGTACTTCGATGGCCATACAAAAATGATCAGTAGTTGTTATTCGGGTTATATAAATATCACGCCGTCATATCGGCTGTCAAAGGGAGGATCAAACAGCCTTGTGGGGGTGGCAGGTTATTGAAATGGGGTGGGGGAAGGTAGAAGAGTGGGGAAAGATGTGGGGTATAGAGTAGAGCCGTGTTCACATTGTGGCGTCAGATGAGAAGGTTGTGGGCGGAGAGAGAACATATGAGCGAATTTTGAGTCTCAGGAAAATGAACTGACATCATTAATCAAGACCTGAATCCACATGGTACCAATGCATACAAAATTAAATGCCACCCAATAATGGACTCAAGGGTCACAACTCAACCTGAATTTGTAAATATCCAAGATGAGATAAATTCCAAATACCACTTATATGATCCCAAGAATAAATCAGATACAAATATACCAGCCGTTTTCCCTTAAACTATAACTATATATGAAATTATTTTTCTAAAACATTTTTTATAATATGTCCTAGGATGATCTTAATTGAGATATTTTTAAATAAGGGGTTTAAAAATTTTGCAAGTGAAAATATATTGCAGTTTGACGTAATTTAAGCCTCTTGAGGCAATATAAGACGTGATAATAACATATTATTTATTGACACCAAAACTAAAATACACGGCAGAGATATAACAAATATATTATATCATACAAAACACAACGAAGAAAAAACAGGGTTAATGGAATGGAGAGTGTAGTGGAGGACTGTAAAAAATTAGACAAACCAAACCTTTACCTTTGTGACGGATTTTCATTTGATTGACTAGTTTTACTAATTTCAAGAATTAAAATTACAACTTACGAGACCAATAGAAAATTGAAGATAACATCAAAAAAGTAGAATGCAATAAATAAATTCTTAAACTAGATCATTATTAGGGAAAAATATTTAAACTTTGGTATTAATGCGTGGGATTGTTATGAGTCCCTAATACATATAATATTTGAGGACCTCAAAGTTCACCAAATTGGCCCTGAGGAACACCAATATTAGTGGGATCAAATAGATGTCTTCATGAAGTATGAACTTTGAAGTCCTCATCATATTAATCCACTTATTATTTAATTGGCTTAAAGCATATCATTAAAATCCTATAGTGCATTAAACCAATATGGCTTCCAAAAGAATAACTTTGTCAGTTTTTAGCAGTGATGTCCAGAAATATTTCCCACCTGTGGCCAAAATGGTCAATAGATAATATTTGGGATCAACAAGATTATATGTACATAGAATCTCAAAATGCCATCAAATGAATCATCAGTACAATTTTCGAAGAGATTAAAATGCAAATAATCATAAAAAACGTGATCATCACCACCATTAAATACCACAAATATGAAATTCGGGGATTCATGATTTGCTTAGGTTTCGCATGGTTGTGACGTGTGTTACACTTTATATTAATAGCAACGAAACAGCTGTAAGTACACAAAATTTAAATTTATATTTTTTAACTCATTCAATTAAAAATGCGAAATTTAACATTTTATTGTTCTTCTTAATTTAGGTATAAATGATACGCAACATTTGAACTTCGGGTTTGACGGTTGCACCACCAGTATATTTGCCATATGCTTTTGAGTATTCATACTATAGAAATTTTTGTTAAATTCGGCATCTCTAACCACAAGGTTATTACATACTCGAAAGTTTTCATAGGAAAAATGTGAAATTCACTCTTTTTTATAATTCGAAAAAATAAGTTTCGGCTAAAAGCGATCGCTACATCATGAATTAAAATCATAATGCTAGTAAGATTGTCAGCTGTTTATGGATAGGAAATCCACTGGAGATGGGCCGATAGGAGATGAGCGGGAATACTAAAAGGGGAGTGTTGAATTAAGGAGCCGCTCAGTCGGGGTGCTTGCGTCAACGGCGCGTGGACGATGATCTGCACGCGGATATGATGTGTCAAGGCGCCCACTTCCCCTCCTCCCCTCGCCGTTTCCGGACCTAAGATTGGGGTATTGGGAGCGGGGACCGTGGGGATGGGGGGGGAGGGACCGTCCGAACCCTTAACCCCTCCCTCTTCACGACCCCATATTATTCTCGTCACCCCTCATTCCACGCCGGCCTCAAACGGGCTTATGATTGGAAGGGAGAGGGGACATCGGGGGGTGGGCGAAATGTTATATCCCGTGGGGAGACGGAGGGGAAGGGAGCAGGCAAAAGTGCGAGCAGGCCCGCACTTGTTAGCGGACAAAAGTGTGGATGCATCGATATCGCGATGCACATGGACTTTAAGGCATATTGAACAACAGCCATCCCCTCGAACCCTATGGGGCATCTCCCTCGCTAATGTTTTTTTTTTTATATTTAGGGCTTACGTTACACTTTCTTAAAAAGAAACTATTAAATTCCCTAAATGATTTCGACACGACAATATTGCAGTTTCAAAGAATCGCTCCTAATGTGAACACACCACACATAAAACAGCCACAAACGTAAGCCAGAATTTACGTTAAAAATTTAATATTGTTTAAATAAATATTAGCACGGCTGAGACATAATTTCCTCTGTCATCATTTAGTTTAAAAAATATCCTTATCTACCGACACAACATTCATCTCCGAGGAACATATTAATCCTCGCCCGAAATGCAAGGTACTGCCCCCTGAGCTAAGAAATGTTTACGATGAAGAAATAAAGGAGCCGTTAAAAATGAGATGGCAGGGAAGAATAGAGGAATTGAAGCCTTGCTGCTTGGAACGAAATACTGCCATTCAACTATAGACTTTCAAGTCATGAATCACTTAATCATATAACTGTAAAGTCATCGAGAAACTTTTGATAGATATTATTTGTTATGAAAAACGAAAAAATATTTGACGCGTAGGAATTGAAAACAAATGCAGGTGCCTGTTTGAAATGGAATTGCGGCAGGACATAGCATAAAGGTGAGTGTGATGATAAGTGTAAAAATAAAACTTATGTACCTAATATCCTAGATACATAATTTTGTGTCCATGAAAGTGACACAGCTAGTTAACTAGAATTTTATGTTGCTTCCGTCCTACGAAAAATAATAAATTTAATCTAGAGACCGTTCTGATGCCTAAATAAACGCTAACATTCAAATCCTTGGATTTGAATGGTAGCGTTTTGAATGTCGAATTTTATAATTCCTTGTGTAATTAATTATGTCGCGAATAATAAAGGATAATGTTCTTTCACTCTACGAAGTCCTTGTTAACCTTAAATAATTTTGAGTTATTGTTTTGCTTACACTTTTTTCCACATAAACTGACTTTAATGATTTAAATGACTCAACGGAATCCATTATAGGCCGAATACAGCATGCCCCTAAGTTATTACTGCATTTTTGTCTGTTTCACATCTGCACATATGTTCACGCTAAGGTTTCGAGGGATCATTAACAAAATCTCATCGAGCTACTTTTACAAGAGAGCTCAAAAGAGTGGGATTAAAAATTATAAAATGACAGAAATTAAACTCGCTATGCATTTCTGAGATAAATGCAAATTAGGATTCAAAAAATCACTTTCCCAAGGGTTCAGTATGTGATACCTTTAGACAAAAAATTATCTTCTAATGAGCTTTGCGGGCACAGATGAAGTAGGTAATTTTTATTAAGTCTCACAACGATAAATAACATACGATAGATGTAGATGTCTGGGACAAACCGTGAAAAAATCTCACAAATATTCGTGGATACCTAAAATTCTCCTCTTTAATACTTATAACTTCATTGCAACGATTTTTCTTCTACGTAGTACTCAGAAGTCCAACCCCTCTGTCATTGAAATCTCCGATTAACAGTAGAGCTTCGTCTTAGTTTTCTCATCATGTGTATCCTTACGAAATCCTTCAATTGACTGTAAGTATACTATATGTTCAGTTTAGTGACCCAATCAATGGATTTTGGACGCATATAAAAAGAAAACAGCAATACAAAGAGAACTTATAAACGGAGACTTCAATGGCTGAAGTTAGAATATACAACAAGCACGAGTTAGAATCGACCACAAGCACGTACAAGACGAAAATAGCATTATAATATTTTTTCATGTATATGTGATCATATAGAATTGAAGATGATTAAAATTGTGGAGTATTTTCACTTGAGAAAACTAGAATGTTTAGCTTAAGTCGCCGTTTGAGAGAATTTCTTTCTGTCAATTGCAAATTTATTTTGTCGAACCGAGTTACCACACCAAAGGAATTTTAGTACTAAAGGAAACCCAAATGTATTTGTCTTAAAGCCTGAAGCCATAAGTGTTGAAGAAATTAATGTAATAAATTAATTTCAGTTATCTGTGGATAGACGAACCATATAGTCCGCCCTGGTTAAGGTTCGGGCGACTTAAGATTAGCCCATTTAAGGTCCTATCTCTATTACGTATCACAAAAAGAAACTTTTTCATTTAAATAGTTTCTGGGTTTTAAAGAAATAAAAATTAAAACTCACCAAGGCAACAATAGCTATTCATGTGTTTCCTGATATCAACCGTCTATTGGATTCTAATATACCCCTTCCAAGAACCTTCCTAACCCTAAGGTATTTTAGGTAGACTTGGCTACCCTAAGTCAATGAAATAAATTAGTGCTATTATAAAAATAAAAATATTTCTAAATAAAAATGTTCAGTTCATTTTTTTTGACTCAGGTGTCATCTTAGTTTAACCGGAAGTTAAGTAAAAAGTTGAAATTACATCGATGTTAACTGCCACTTATTACCTAATTATTTTCGGTTAGTTCACCACTTTTGCATAAAAAGACTTTGCAAACAAATTTACATAGTGGTATCGTCATAATTCACTATGATTTAGGCTTTTAAAAAAGCTACTCGTAAAAATTGGGTTTTCAATGCGCTATAACTATATTTTAATCTCATACTACACTTTGAAAAAATGTCTTAAGAGACAGCAGATATATCGCAAAAGAACTTGAAGCGGCGAAACGATAATCATATGTTACGAAAAATATCACTATAATTAATTCCCAGAATTTTAACATGAAAAAATTTCGTTCAATCACGACTAAATAATTCCACAAGGAAGTGCCATACTATAAGTGGAATAATTACTTAAATACCAAAACGGTGAAGTAACATGAACGCAAAATTAATCGATGATTTTCGTATCCTACCGATAATGACCCTCGTAGAGTACTACACTATTTGGCAGGGTGAGGGTGGTAAAAGACTGGGTGATCCGGGGAAGGGGTGGAGGGAAGGCAGTGGGGGTGAGAATATGGACGGCTGAGCGGCGGAAGGACGCTTGGCTGGCTGAAGGGCCCGTATTTCAAAAGCGGCAAAGCGGCCCTCGGGGATCGCACGCGGGGGGGCGGAGGCTCACATTGTTGGGGGAGGGCGGTTGCGTGGAGGCCGAAGGTGAGTTTATCGCGCCATTGAATATCTCCGGGACCGGAAGCGGGGGAAAGCGCCTCCCTGCGGGGGATGGGGAAGTCGCCCCCCGACGGCGATCGAGAGGAATGGAAAAGAGTGAGAGGGGAGAAGAGAGAGAGAGAGGGAGAGAGAGGAAGAGAGGGCTAAAGGGGAGAGATCATGATGACGCGGGGTGTGCCGCGATAAATTATGGATCCACTTTTTTTTGCGCTCATCCAGTGAGGAGTGTAAGAATGAGGGAATAGAATAGACTCGCTGTGATTTAAGGGTGTCTCCACTTTGCAAAAGCTGAGTGTGCAGGAGCGTTACGATAATGCAATCCCTCATATTTACGTCAATGGCACCGTTAGTGGGATCCAAATAGCAATGACACTTGGAAGCCTACCATAAAGAGCCGATCTTTTGAAAAACTAGTAGACCATTTTTCTTAGAAATAATGATTCCTGTCAATGAAGATAAATAACCATAACTGCCGAACAGAAGGGACCCAAAACTAGTACCTAAGGGTTTATTATTTACCTGACGTATAGAGAGACACTTATTCGGGAAAGAAATATTTAGTACTTACTCGTTACATCCATAACCCCTTAAATTGGAGATGAAGTGTACTGGATAGCTAATGGAACCAAACCAGCATTTTCGTGGAAAAAATCAGTCCCTTTCTGACGTAGAAGGCTCTTCTTTGCCAAGACTAACAATCTATGATCTCGCCACAGAAGTATTTAGCATCCAGTTCCTGTAAATAATAAAACAATTATCAAAATAAAAATTGTTGCTACTGAGCAATAAAATGAGCGATTGTGTGCGATGAGTGACTATTGTAATGATTTGGAACGAATTTTGACATTATATGTGTTATGAAAATGTGTGAAAAACTCTTTTTTTTTATTTTAATTGGCTTGGAGGAATTGACAATTTTTAACTGCAGAGGGCGCAGAGGGTGTGTTTCTGTCAATACATTCAAATAAATTTATTGGCGGTAGTAAATTGGTCAACGAATAAACTTAATCTTTTTATCTTTAAAATCAATTTTGAACCACAACGTGGCAATAAAAATACCCTTGGTAGAATCAACGGTCAGCATATGCCATCAATTTTATGGATCCCTAAATACATTTTTGAAATGAGTTGTCAGGAATTTATCATACAGTTTAAATTTCATCATCGCGCATTCACACTTTATCAAATTATAATGCCATAATAAACTCAAGAACTGTATAATGTTGGCGACAGAGCCTTGGAAAGCGAGCTGGAAAATTAGAAATGACATGCACATGTGCCGCATGTGGCTGGTATGCCGCGAGTCCTCGGAACTAATGGAAAAAAACTGCTGGTCAGCATAAATAAAAAAAAGGATTTATCCAAACAAAATTATATAATTATTATTTACTCCGTACTATCTAATATCAATGCATACTAATAGCCGAAGGTATTGCATTTATTTTAGCGAAGACTTTTAATTTATTTTTGATTTGCATTTATCTCTCGGTCCGTTAATTTTCTTTACACAATCAAAATCGAGTAGCTAACATAGTTAATTTAACTTTGGCGCTTTATTTTATAGTGTTGGAAGGCTTTTAAACTGTACAAATAATATTTTAAACGGCAGTAGCACTGAACATTGCATTAGCTATGTTACTCAAAATAACAGTTCACGTATGGTGATCTGACCTAGTAAACCTTCAAAGTGGAGTAAATAGTGAAAATATTTACAAATTATTGTACTTAGCATTCTAAGGATGCTAATTGTGGCATTCAAATATTCAGGTTTCCATGTTCATGATGTTAATATTATTATGCAAATATTATATACATGGGCAGTGCCCAATGCACCAATCTCCTCGTCTCAATTATTTTGAATAAAATTTGCATTGCATGTTAAATTATTGAATAATTTGAACGGCTTACTGAAATAGATGTTTTGGGAACATTTATCTACCTATCATAGCAGATTACGAAAAATCTTTCTCCATAAAGTGATTATAACGGAAATCAACATTGTGCAACTTGCATATGCTTTGAAGATCATACAATATTCGGATACATTGCCGATACACGGTGACAAATTTCGCTAAGACAAATACGCCAATTAGAAATTGATTTTTTGAAAAATTTTAAATTTAAGATTTTTAAGGAAGCATGAAAATAAGATAAACAGTGCAACAGGGAGAATAAATATGGTTTTGGTGTCTTTTTATACCGCAACAACTATCCTAAAGATATGATAAGGTGTCAGCGGTATACGGATGACTGAAACTGGTCTAAAACATCCTGGTGATACGGATAACACTGCATTGGCTAAATCGATTACAGCCATTTTTAAAAGTGATATCGGCATTAAATTTGTAGTCAATACGGCTCATGGGTTTATTTCGCATTGAGTCGTAACTCATAATTTTCTCTGCGTCCGCAATCGTTAGCCTCAGGGGATTCAGTAAAATCGGATCAAGCTAAACACTTTAAGATCCACGTGGGTCCAGTTTTGTTACGAAAGAGTTTCAAAATTAATACCCTTTCTGTGTCATCATTCATCACTTGAGATGAAATTAAGACGCGGGATTTAGGTAACATTCACCGCTTATCCTCCCCCTCTTGGATTAAACTCCAATCCGAAACCAACAGTTTTGAGGGACCAAACACTCGAAACGAACGATGCACATGAATGGCTTCATTAAGTAGCCCGAGGAACGAAACTGTGAACGTGAACGGAGCGTGCAGAGCATCAGTGGTCTTTTTATTTTATTTTTCAAGCCCTCGGACGACGCCCACAAGTAGACATTAACGGCGTGCGCCGGGAGTGTTAGGCGGGCGGGGGAGGGCGTTGAGAGGGGGGAAGGGTGAGGTGCGGCACATTCAGGGCTCGAGGGGATCGAGATAAGGGTACCGATGGGGTGTCAGGGAGAGGAGGGTTCTGAGAGTTGGAATGGTGCGGGGGAGTGTGGAAACGGGAGTGAAGAGAATGGGTGGCGTAGGGGGGGGGGAGAAGGGTGGAAACGGAAAGGAATAAATATGAAACGTAATTTATTGTCCAGGAACAAGGAGTCTCGGGCAACGGGGATATATTACTTAGTATTGGAGCGATCTTTCCAACGAAATCGGCGAAACGTGAAAATAAAGTCTCCACAATCTTCCAATTGAAAGAATAACCACAAAGAGTAGATCCTTTCATCATTAAACTGAACTTCAAGTCTTCGGTTTATAGAGGTACATATTCTGGGATATCTTTTTGCATGATGGCACAGACATTATTAAATTCCAGTGTGCCTATATGCTAATTTTCACAAAGATTTAGTACGAAAGTTTCCATATCATGCATAAAAGTGGTCACGCAAAACCTGTGAGACTGGATGCTTCAAATATTAGATGTAGTGTTTGTATGCATTAAGCATTCATGAAAACCGCATATTAACAGACGCATTTAATCTTCGATTTCCAAATATGCCGTTTTCGTTGAAAGTCACCAACTAATTCTTAATTTAATGGAAGTAATTTAGTTACTAACTACTTAATTCAAACAATATTTAAGACTGTCTAATGCAAGAGCACCCCAGGAATATATGAATGATAAAAAATCGGCCGATTTATTCTGCATAAAAAGGGTTCAATGAATACAATAAACGATTAAGTAAGAACTATTTAGTAAAAGTGAGATGAATTTAGGTGAACGGATTGCAGATCACTAAAATTTGGTACACCAGAGGGAACATCTTTTAAATGCAAAAAATTAAATACAAAGAGAAAATTTTTGAAAGCAAACATTGTCGTCGTTATGGTAATTATGCATGGTAGGAAAGGAGGTATATACGCACAGAGGTAAGAGAATGCTAAAAATAAAAACTCGTGAAAAGAAAATATTTAACTTAGGGTATTGCGGTTCCATAAAAAGGTTGATGATGAAATGCGGATATCTAATGTTGAAAATAGCAAAGGCATTACACAAAAAAATGTTAAAAATTCGGAATGTGGAAAACACTGAAAAGGATGAGAGTTTCACCCATCGTTGGAATCTTGTGTTAACAGCTGCTTTAAGTGGCTATCTGATAAAACAAATTCAGATAAGCCACAGCGTTGGCCACGATTAAATAATCGAATGCCAAACACGGGCGAAGGAAGAAATAAATGCCTAAAACTAAGTCCCGGCTATCCCTAAATGTGTTTTGCGGGAAAACGGTCAATGGTGGCCTTCTCCTTTACACCAAACAGCTATAATTGGATGCGATTAATATTTCAAATAGGTGTCTGGCATCCAGTAACTCACAAATGAGTCTAACAAGACTCGAATATCGGCCCGTAAAATTAGGCAATCGAGTACATACCTCGTGGAGGTGCAAATATCAGTTTCGGAATATAAACGCATTGCCATAGATTTTTTTAGAATTGGGAGAGCGGAGAATAGGGGGGAGGGCGGTACGAAAATGGAGCTCAATGATGTGGGATAGTGTGGGGGAGAGGAGGGGGGAGGGAAGGAGAAAAGGGTGAGAGGGGTAGGGGCGGGATGAGAAGGCGACGTTTGAGACCCTCGGAAGAAAGAAAGGGGTGCAGGATAATAGGGGACGGTGGAGCAAGGGGTGGGG
>LYUA01001575.1:124202-136152 GCA_002093875.1 Calopteryx splendens
TATATATATATATATAAATTACACGTTAATCTAACAACTTAGCATACAAATAAATTTCTACGCATTATGCGAATAAAAAGTCTTTATTAAACAGCCCTCATAGTATTACCAAGAAATTCTTGAGCCAAGTCATACGTCATTTTCTTATTTCCCTTTTTTTTCGGTACTTGACTTCGTAAGAGATTCGAAATTTTTTCGATTTGAGCTGATCTCCGTCGTGCTACTTTCGACAAACATTTTCCTTTTTCCGAAGTATGTGAAAGATTCTATTTGCTCCAAGGTATAAGAGTTTGACTCGAGGAAGTCCACACTATAAGTAAACGAGATAGTTGTGGGACACCGTCTAAACCTACCTATAAGAGATTAGACCACCTATGATGCTTGAAGATTTGACTGATTATTTTTCTATCGGTGCAATTCATGACAGGTTTTCCCAGAAAATTAAAAAATTGTTCCAGTTGACGTTGTCAAACATTCCAAGTTCACTCATATCACATATATTGTCGATATAAAAGTATATTTTATTTAAAAAAATCCATAGTAAAGATAAGTTTGAGTATCTTATTTCTCGTTTCTCTTCCTTCCTGAACCCATTAAGAATTATAGTAACAGTTTTAAACTGAAAACTCTTACCAGCTAGAAACTTAGCACGTAATAATTAGCTTCAGATAATAATGTTGAAAGAGATTGAAAAGAGTCAAATAATAAAAATCACCTCTGGACATTGAAAGATGCTGGGACAAAAATAAATGTATTCGTGGCACTGAAGTTAGCTCATGCTCCAATGTTACCTATTATGTATAATTTCAATTAAATATATATATTACTTTTTCGTTACTTATGGAATTAAAAAATATATATTGTTAAATATATGCAATTAGTTTTGTTTTCTCTCTTTTACAGAGCCTAAAGCATAGCTTCTCACAACACCTTGGACAACATAGTGAATAGTAAAGTAACGCTTAGAAAAATTTATAATATTAATCATAATTAATAATGTATAGATGCAAATGAAAGTAATTATAAAATAATTTCAGTTTGATATATTTATTTAAATACATGCAAAATTATATGAATGTCTAATTTAACGCACTTGGACATGTTAAATTTTAAAATTAAGAGAATATGCCATTGTAGCGAAGTAAACTGAAATATTATTTAAATAAGACCGTGTAGGAGAAGACGTAAACTTTTAAAATTTAAATGCTCCTCCATAAAAAAGCGAAAAGCATGAAAAATTATGTACAAATTGTGTGCTGTGGAGAAGTTTAATTTTTATTCCGGATAGAAACAATTACCTCGTTGCAAATTATATTTCTTTCGTCCTTATGCACATCCCATAACCAAACTGTTCAAGTCTATGCTTCGATAGTAATTATTTTGTAGAATATATTCCACGCTTTAGGAAACGAACGTTTTTACGGTAACTTGTTATTCTTTCAATATAATACTTCTCCCTTATGTGATTGTTATCAGAGTGCTGTAATTCTATATTCAATCGACGAAGTTTCTACATGTTGCTTTTCAACAACAATGTCGAAGGTTTTACTAAAAGAAATGAGTAGAACCGTTTCTTCTCAGTTGTTTCAACTTATCATGCGTAATCGTGCGTTGATCATATTTATCTTTTGATTGTAATTATCGTATAGTGCATTATGCGTTGCTGCAGAGTTTCCTTAGCTTTTTTGCGTAATTTCCGCCTGTAATCGCCCAACAGACACCAATCATGTTATCACTTTTCGTCATGTCTGATAAGACGCAAATCCAAACCTTATTTTATTTGTTGCGGCTAGTACGGCTATGCTATCGCCATCAATTGAAGAAAAAGTCATTGGATATCACTCGAAAATAGAAAAAACGAGCTGGTAGCATAGCCACCACCCTCCAGTACCAGAAAAAAAGAGGTAGTGTTGTTTCTGAATTAGGATTTGTAGTCGAAGCAACACTACTATTCTCGTAGTGTCGCCGTTGATGCTTTAAGTTCAGGCGTTTCAGATTACGGTGCTTAATTCTCGGAAGTACCTTGGTAAAGAACAACGCTGGGCAAATCTGGGGGTGTAATAGTTGTTTGTGGGGCGGGAGGAGAATGGGAGATAGAGGGGCGTGGGAGTAAGAGTGAGTGGGGGAGAGAGAATTCCCTTAACTGGGTACTCCGTCATGGAATTCGCACCTGCTACAATTCGCTCTCCTCCCGTCGAGAAGGGTCGCATGGGAGGACTTGGACGTTAGTGGAAAGAGATGGAAGGGATTGGATTTCATATTTTAAGAGGAAATCAATGCGGGACGACTGAGATGTTCAAGGACCGAATTGGAAACTACTGGCGGGGTCCGGCGAGCGACTTTAACTGCCTCTCTCTCTCATTGCCTTCTCGTTTACCTCCTCTCCCTCTTCCTCCTTCCTCCTCTCCCTTCCTCTCTTTCAATCGCAGAGTCCGTCTCTCTTCACCTTTTTTTTGGTGTTCTCAACTCCGACCACGCCGAATCGGCCCTTAATCCCGAAGTTCTTTTATTTTTTGGCCCCTGAAGGTGATTTTTTTTACTCTCCTCCGCTTTAATATTGTCATTTTATCAACCCATCCTTTCATCTTCCCTTGGAATTTGTTTATTTAGGATTTTATCCTTTTTCTCTCTTTAACTTTCCACCGCACTATTTAAACACAGGTTTGTTTCGTCATTGTTCTAAGAATTGTTTTTAACATTTAAATATTTGGTCCCAATGGAAAAAATTTGGTCCGCGTTTGCTTTTTTTTTCCTCTTCCTAACTTTCTCCGAGGGAAGAGAGCCATTCTTTTTGATGCATGGGTAATTCAGAGTTTACCTATAATTAATTTTATTTCATTTCTTTGTGGAGTTATTCATCATTGCTTACTCCACAGTTTTATTAATCTCAATTGATAGAGGAACTAATCGTTATCTGTTAATATATATTTTTCAGAATAATGATGAATATGATTTTATTTGATAATGGTTTCTTAGTTTATAGTACTGCTAAAAAAAACATCTAACGTGTCACTATCACCGTTTGTTATGAAACTACTCTAAGTAATTGTGAAGGAAAGTAAATGGCTTTGTAAAGGAAGAAGTGGAACATTCGTGTAATGTTAGCTGGCATGATATAATCTAATATACATCTATTATCCAAAAAATTATGTTATGACGGATCAGTATTATTGTCTATTACGTAACTTTGAGCTTTTGAGCTTGTTCAAGTATTTACTTTTCCGAAGCCCACCTACGCATGAAACCAAAGAAGAAAAATATATAACCAACCGCCTCTACCGGAGGAGTTAATAACCTCTGCGGATAACTTCGGGATTTAACAGGAGAAATCGAGCTATAGATTTGTCGGCTTCAAAATAAATATAACATTTTTCTGAGCGTTAATTTCCATCATATTTCCATAATAAGTAAATATTATTTTGTTTGTAATTCATATTTTAGGCAAATAACCTGAAAAGGGGGAGAGAATCACGTTTGATGTGTAGTGAAAAGAGAGAGAAGGGAAAAATTACTAGTATTAGCTAAAAACTACTAGTTTGTTGTTTCTCCAAGTTCAATTCTCTGATTAACTAAGCGAGCATGATACCGCCTTCTTGAAAGCGAACGAATGATCACGCATTTATTTCTTGTCGTAATTTCATTTGAAATTATTGAAACATGAGATACACGGTTATACGATAATCAATATCAACAGACACAAATTGAACAAGCAAGAGAAGATGAGCACATAAAACTCAGCCGGTACCACTAGTGTCTTCACCCATTCTATAGCTAAGAGTAAATATTTATGTTTTTCAGAAGGGATCATTATTACAATTACATGCAATTCACTGCTTTGGTAGTTTTTTTTTTGGATATTTATTTTTTCCTTCCATTTCACTTTTCCCTTTCCCCCTTTTCTTCTTCTAACTTGCATATTAAAAAGCTTTCATACTATATTTGCCCTCTAGGCTAAACTACCCGGTTTAAGTGTCACGCGAAAATCACGCCATATATCAAGGTCTTTATTTGTCGTTTTTCAGCGTGCATCAATATACACCTCTCTTTAAATTTTTTTACCTGTTGCAATTATTTTATTATTCTTACCACATTGCCCTTCGTCCAAAAGGGTTCCTGAAAAGTAAACTTTTGTAAATGCTTTTGATTATTTAACCCAGATTTTATTTTAGCCTTCCTATTTCTAGAAAATCTGAATACCTCCGTTTCATTTTAATCGATTCTCGTTTCATGGCTATCACAATGGTTTTGTAATGAACTTTTCAGTGATTGCAATCCATGTTGGGATAAAGCTTAACATATCACCTCCTGCCAGAAGCAAATATGTCGCAAACGTATCACATTATCAAAATAAAATAAATTGTTTAATTTGAAATGCATATTCTAAGCAGAATCACTTTTAATTTTGGGATTGAATCACATTTTAAATGCAGTGAAAAGATAAAAATTTTGACTTTTAAAGAGATTTATAGTTTCTAAATAACATTGACGGCGGAATGTTTAGGAAAAAATGCTTATTTGATTGGATTACGATGGAATATGTATTTCAATGCAAATGTTCATTTTTATTGTCCTACTGATCAAGCTTTAACGTGATGTTCTTAAGGTTCCCTTGCATTAGGTAAGAAATAATAAGCAACGCACATTCGGTCATTTGGCATCGCCACCAAATGAAATGCTAGCATAACTATTGATAAATATTTTACATCTCGGGCGTATCTACTACTACCCAACTCGTTACTCTAATCATTATCAAAATTATTTCCTCTGACAAAATATATACATCTACATCTTACCCTGCAGTAACTGCCAGTGCTTGTTGCCCTTGGGCGTTTTCCATCGGTACCTACGCATCGTGCCATTATATATGTTATTACGTTTAAGAACGAGAATGTGACTCCCTTTCGGTGTGGGGAGGAAAGGTCATCTCCGGGAGGTAAAGGAATCCCAATGTAAGGAGACAAGAATATGAGGGAGAAGATATGTACGGTGTAGCTGTTGAGGTTGTGTGGATTTGTACGCTGAGTTGATCGAAGTCCGTAAAAGGCTAGGGCTCAGTCTCCGAGGGGAAATTGAGCGGTCTTCTCTGTGTGACAGGCGGAATTATCCGAACCTGACCGAGACTCGACGATGCATATCTATTTCCGCTCACTGACGAGGTCGGCGCACTTGAGCGTACGGCCTTTGCAGCTATGTATGTTTATCTTACTGATAAGCTTGATTACCTTACCTTGTGTTGTATGAAAGGGTAAGTTGAATGAGGACGTGAAATTGGCATGGCGGAGATTACTACTTGAGTGACGTAATGAGACCAGCATAAATAGCACAGCGTTGTACTCCTGGCATAAATCTTTTTATGGCAAGAAATAATAGAAAAGGGATTTAAAACAGCGAAATTATTTTATTTAAATGGTTGGTCTTTTCTTTTGCCTGCCATTCATAAAAGAAACCACTTTCTGGTACGGTATGCGGTAATGGGCGTTATGTGGAATAATATCTCGATTTTTTATCTTAATTTTTTTAATCAACGTATTTGCTTATTTATCATTATAAAAAGGATGCAATGTTATGATTTATACGCTTTATGATTGATACCCCTATCAGTAAAAATCTGACTGTAACTGAAAACCGGTTTATCTTTTGGGCACAAATATTGCACTAAAGTTAACAACCTTGGGCATAGGACTAATAATATTATTATTTCGTTATTAATAGTGAGCAGCTTATTGATATTCATAACGCAGTGAGAAATATCTATAATTAACACCCATGCACAGCAAACCCCTTTTCCCTCCTGATGGCTATTGCAGTGCCAAGGGGGTTCCTATCTCAACAATTTATCATCTTCCTGAAGAAATTCCCAATTTAAAAAATATTTTTTCATACACACTATGTGATTCGTTCTTCTTTCGGCATTTCATTATTAAGTTTATAACATATTTTAAAGATATACTTTAATTTCTATTAATGATGATCCATGGCCACTTCATATTTACTACCCTCTTCCCAATTTTCCCTCGACTAATAACACCATTTCGAATCTTAACTCGAAAACAAATTATTCTGTCAAGTAGTTTTTTTGTTGTTTTATTTAACATTTCAAAAATCTGG
This sequence comes from Calopteryx splendens, assembly GCA_002093875.1. Lineage (NCBI taxonomy): Eukaryota > Metazoa > Arthropoda > Insecta > Odonata > Calopterygidae > Calopteryx > Calopteryx splendens. The sequence continues at coordinate 130,311 of LYUA01001575.1, forward strand.
TATATCATGTTACCATTCCCACTTTCTTTTTTGCTGTAGTATTTTCCTGTGGTCAACACTATTTAAATTTATAACTGCCTTCTTCAAATGCTTCAGTCATCTTTCACTAGTTCCCTTCTTCTGGTCTTCTCACGGAATTGCGGCTTCTCTATCTTTGAGAATTGCCTCCAGTGTGGAGAGTTCTGAAGAGTTCAGGGATATTATTCCACGAATTGTGAGCATAATATTTTGCATATTAAAATATCGAGTTGGTGTTTCTTGAATTACTCGATTGTGGTTTAAGCAGGACACCAATATCTAAATTGTAGTCCTAATGTGGTTATTCCTAATATATAGCCAAATCATTTAGGTGCAACCAATTCCTGTATCACCATGCGTCTGGCTCCTAATATTCGTACGATATAGTATGGGTGTGTGTGCCTTGGGAAATTATCCTCGCTTCAGGCGTTATAGTTCTAGGGATCGTCAGAAAGAACGGGAAATCCTTCCACTGTATCGAGCTCAATGATGAGGTGAGGGCAAGGTTCATCTTTTTACCTTGCATCTTTGCAGGTGCGTAGTTATTTAACGGTGATAGAAGACTGTAGATACTTGTACCGGCTGAAACGGGTCAATTCCTAGAACCTTGGAGTAACGACTCCTAAGAATTTATTAAATGCAACGTTTTGTACCCATCTACAATGCGGGTTGCGTTAAACGCATTGCTAAATGCCTAATCTTAAGGATGACACGAGGGATGTGTTGAAGAGGCACGTCATTCCTGTTGATAAAACCCGGGTAATCTCAAACACAGGGGTTTGAGATAATTCAAACTCGGGTTTGAACTGCCATCCACCCCTTCGACTGGTCTAAGTTCTCGGGAATCGCGTATGATGTAGCACCCATGGGCATCCATGTGGGGAAGCGCGTAGTGAACTCATGATTCGAAATACCCGTGACGTAAAATCCTGATAATTTAGAATCATAAGTTAGAAAAGAAATAATGTTTCGAAAGAACTTGTGTCTATTATTTATGTTTTTACTTCTATTATCTAAATCTGTGAACGGTAAACCTTTCATAATTTCCCTTTTGTGAGCCAATTCATCCAGATTTTCTTTCCTTCACCGTGGGAAAATTGTGAGGACACTATAATCAGAATGTCGAGGCATGCACAATTGATTTAAGACACCCCTCTGGTTAGGATCCGCAAATATTAAAAGTTTTTCCTCGAGATTCCCAATCTATGACCTTGGAAAATAAATTACAATTACTGAGTATTCTGGTGTTTTCCTTTCGAGATGTGCGGATAAAAGCCGTTTAACATTTATGGCCCTGGTTACAAACTTAATTATGTACGGAGGTTGGGATATTGGTACCTCTTTTATAACCACAGTTTATTACTGAATCCATATATATTTATACAAATATTATTTCTCATGTAAAATTATGATTTTTCTCCAATAATGTGCCCTTCTGTGCCTTGTGCTTCTATTAGTCACCGCACAGAAAGTTAGCTCTAATTCAGTTTTCTCTATTTATATAGTGTGCTTGCTATAAGTTCACTTTCATTCTCTTAAACCTCCAGAAAAACGAAATAATGTTGCAAGGTTCAATTTCTGCATTGGAAAATTAAAAAAAAACTGAACGTTACTAATAGATTTTGTTGACTAATAACATCGGCAACCTTTACTGCTAATGAGTGAATGATACCAGTAACACACGTGTACTTATAAGCTGAGCATAATCCTCATCAAACCGTTATGAATAACTTTCAGCAACATTTTTATTCGTTGTTTAGCGTGGAGTTACCGGAAAAAAGTTACGGGTCTCATGTCTTCAATATTTGTGGGAGGATTTATGCTCCATTTCCGGAAGATCGTTAGCCAGCCCTAGTAGGCGGAGTTTCATTAGCAACAAGAGAATAGATAGCTGAGCTTAGTGGAGCTCCATCATTATTTCATCGTAGTGTAACAAACAAGGTTAAGTGCATATATCCTAACCATTCGATTATTAGTGGACGCTCACAGTCTTCTTCAGCACCATCAATAGATTGGAATCCTCTGGATGTTTCTTTCAAGGGACCCATGTCTATGCACTAAATACCGAAAGATCCGAAACACTCCAGAAACGCGCTATGACGCTCGATGACGCGATAATAACAACAGAGTTTATCAAAATAAACTCGAGAATTTGTAGGTACATCTCGTGCATCTTGCTAAAATGTGTACTATTGTCCTGAACGATATACTGAACAACTCTGCATTCGTATTTTAACATTGAATAAATTTTTAATTAATTTCGTGCCAGTAGTAGTTCTAGTCATATTTATGAGACTAAAAAAAATCTCTATTTTTATTTTCGTTGCTGTAAAAACTAGGTGATTAATATACTTGACATTGAGTAAACAAGTGGCTGGTGATATAATGAGGTATTTTTAGAAAAAAAGGTATGATATGAATGAGGTGAAGTGAATGCAACGAAGTTCGTGTGTGCAAAGGGATGGAAAACCTACTGATCAAAATAAAAATATAACTGAAAATGTAATTTCGTTGCCTCTTAACCACCAACTAAAGGAATGCCTTAGATTATTTAAGCATATCATCACATACTCATTACTTACTATCACACGAATTTCAGGATGTCACACGAATGTTCATATCATCGTAAAAAATACGGTTACAATATTTTTTTAGCCTCGTTTGAAAGGAAATTAATAATTAACGTAACATAAATTGAAAAAAAATCGTATTTGTGAAATTTAAAAAGTAATTTTCAGTAATAACTTTTGAAGAAAACAAATGTTATTAAACGTGTCGTCTTAAAAATTGTGAATAGTAGACATAATAGTTAAATATTTTTATGAGAAGTGACATTTGATATTTTTGAAGTAAACAAAAGTTTCAGATCATCACCAAGAATGAAATATAATTTTTTATTTGCATTCTTGAGTTATGCTTTCTCTGAAAGTATTATATTTAACAGCGAATTGGTTAAATTTAGGAATACTTGTTTAAGAAAAGATTAGATAAAGAGAATGTTAGAATTATTTGAAAATGTGGAAGTGAAATCACCTTAAATATTGTTTTACAGGAGACTATGATGCTTGACCGCGCTTTTGGAGCGTAGTGATGACATGATGGCATGCCCAGGTTCTCAGGTAAATAAATAATTGTCAACTTCTTAATTCCTTCCCTACTCAACCCCTCATGCTTCTTCATAGATGACTACTCTTCTTTCGCTTGTAATTTCTCTGGAAATCCATTTTCTTGCCTTTTTTCCGAATCTTCCAAGTGTCGATGCCGAATTTTCATACGTTCTGGGATTTTTATTTTCAAATTTTCAACGGTCTAGATAGTTTACCTTTTGCGTTTACCGAGAGCAGCTCCCATTTCTCTTTTTGGTGTTTGGCGTTACCTTTGCTTTTGGAGTTTTTAATTTGCTGTTGTTTCTCTTTTTTTAAAAGGAGGATGGAAAAAAAGAAAATTGTGTTGGTTTTTTTTTTAATTTTGCGCGCAACCACTGGGCACCGTTCCTCTCACTTTTTCATCCCCTTAATATTCGGCTTGGTCGTGAATTCAAAATAACTGGCTCCGAGTTAAGTGATTCCCAAAATTGAAAAATCAAACCGATTTACTGCCAAGCCTAATTGAAACGCATTGCAGCACTTTTTTTTTTCAGTGAGTCGTTCTGAACAAATTAGCTTGGCCCCTAATGAATATGATCCATTTTATTACGGCTTTCCTTTTAATATTTTGCGCCGATTCCACGCCACGATTATTTATGGTTTATAGGTCCATAATATGTCTCTAAAATTTCGCCATAAGGCCAAAATGTGTGAAAAATATTGTTTGTGAATGCCTTTCATATCCCATTTCCTCTCACAATCCTTTGCTGTAAATTGCAGACAATTCTGTTTCGGCATATTCCTCCACCACCACCAAACACTGCACTGCACAAATACAGACTGCTTGTATGAATTTTTCCTCAACAAGCAGAGTATTACCTTATAATCAACCGTAAAAGAAGATGCATTAATGTGAGGAATATTTGTTGTCAATTTCATCCTTCGTTTGTGCGTTTTCTGATTTATTTTTCACTAATGCCCTCACTATAGAGTTCAACCCCTCTAATGCTGAAGTTTTCAACAATGGATTCAAGGTGTTGGCTCACAACGGTTGCTCTTTTGCACCGATATGACATTTCTCGTTTTACACTATGAAAATATTTCAAGCACTCAACTCATTTGCGCTAATTTCCGATATTTTCGAAGTTTCAGCAATCGTTAGCCGAGTGAAATATATGGTTCCGATTTTTCCGAGTGAATTATTTCACGGCGCCGGCCATCTATCACGCATTCATTCGTACGTAATATCGAAGATTATTTAAGCCTTGAAAAAGCAGCGTGCGGCAGGTCCATTTTTGAACCCATGGGCGTCGCTCCCCGAAGTGCCAAAAATCCACCGCCATGGTCACACCCCCCATTCTCCTCTCTTGGCTCTGCGAGAAGTCCAGGACCATCCCTCCGAAAACCTTCACCACCAAACCAATCCACATATTCAACCCTCGATAAAAAAATGGAGTCTCTCCACCCCCCGGAAAGGCCCTTTCGCTCCCCCATATCCTTTCTGGCAGTGCCTCTCCCTAACCATCAAACCCTTTCTCTCCTCCCGTCTACCCTTCACACGTTCTCTTCGATTTCCATGCCCCTCCAAAAATGACCTTCCCTTCCCTCTTCATCCCAGGGCCCTCTTTCGCCAACCTGCCCTTTCCTCCTTGCCCTCTCCCCTCGTCTGACAGCGCGTGGAGTGGTTTAACAACCTTTTTTTTTGTTTTAACCACGCCAAATTTTTTTTCACAATGTTTTGTTTAAAAAAATCGACCTTGTTCATGCCTCCGCATCAGCAATGAAGTATGTGCCAGCCATCGATCATTCCTGGATTGTTTTGGTGGTTTTAGCGTCCCCTTCCATGATTTCTGGCTGCTTGACCAAATTGAAACTCTGGAGAAAATTGTTTAAGTATTAAGGTATTTTAAACACTGTTGTTAAGAGTGAGAAATTCTCTTGACTATTCCCTTATCGCTAGTAATTCCAAGAGGATTTTTGCGTTCACATGTCTCAAAACCTTTACCGTACTAATATTTAATACCTCCAATAATAGAAATTACTTCTTGACGTGAAGTGTAGGACATCCGTATATTAAATGTCTATTACCGGTTAAGGTGTCGCATTTTACGGTTTCGGTAACCCAAAAAATGTAAGAAACGTATTTGTTATAGCAAAAAAATTTTCGATTCGAGTTCCCCTTGTAAGTTTACCGTTTTTTTGATACTTTCGGAGCTAAATATTTTCATGGTCAAATTTGTATTTTTTCTACCGTAATGATGCACGTATCCTTTCCTTAAACTTTTCTTTTTATTGTGCTTGTCTTCAATGGTGGTGAATTTATTTTTAGGAAGTTGCATAGTAGTCTCCTCATTCAGTTATTCCGTCAAAAATCCTTGTAATTTCATTATAAATGTAGGTGTAAAATTAGTACATTGTTGTATTTTTTATGCATGTGTCTTTTATGTAATAATCATTATAATAATTAATATTCACCGTAATCATTTTCTCGATTTTTAATGAGTTTTCTGCGCGAAACTATTTTCATGGCAATCTACCGGTTAAGGTAGGTCTTTGATGGACACACCCCTTCATTAACCCTATCTTCACTTCTGAATACTTTCTACCTTTCTTGATTCCATCTAACGTGCCTACTCTTTTCCATCCTCTCCCTCGCTTACCCGACATTCTATCTTCTATCACCCTCTTCAACAATCCCTCAGCACTCCCCACATCCACTTGCCTTCTTTGGATTTCTC
>LYUA01001576.1:119199-132599 GCA_002093875.1 Calopteryx splendens
CACTCTCCCCCTCCACCATACCCTTCCCACCCCCACCCTTTCTCGGCGGATACAAACGTTTTCCCAAGGAACCTACTCAGTTCGTTTTAACCAGCAAGGGGTTTAGAGGGAGGACTTGGGCGATATTTTCATTCTTTGAACGTGATGAGCGATGCGCACGCGATATTACGTCGCTATGCCTAGCCGTCGAGAAATGCCACGCATCGAACTTCGAAGTGATGGTGGCGCGGACAGTGGAAACTTTCGTTCCCAAATTGGAGAATTGATGAATGATTCAATCACTTGGTTTTCCACATTTATTTACCAGGTACCGTAAAATCCAGATTACGTTCCGTCACAGGATCATCAGGTGCACGCAGTCAAACCATCATGGCTTACATGATCACACAGAGGAGGGGCGGGGAGGACTTCTGGTGGAGGGGAGAGGGTGGAGAGAGGTTCCGTTGTCCGAGTCTGGGGAAGGTTACGCCGGTGGGCGGTCTGCCGATGACTTAAGTTGAGGGCACTCGGGTTGGGGGGAGAGGATGGGAGGGTCACTGAGACCGAGTCATCTACTCCAGCGTCGTAAAAGTGGGAGCGGTTTAAATGCAAGACATCATGCGCAATGCAGGTGTTTTTAACAATGCTTCTGATAATCTCCAGCTGTTCTGGTGAGTCAAGCCAAGGTCCCTTATCTTCCCAGCGGAGAACGTTTAGCCCTAAATCCCTGGAATGATTTTCCTCGAACAGGTGTTTAGCAAACAGAGAAGCCGAATTTCATGCTTCCTCACTCTTTTCTTCCTGCTGTTTGCTTCCTCCCCGTTTGGCCAATGTGAGTGGCTGGGCAGTCACTGAATTGCAATTTTTGCACTCCACTTTTTTGCGCTTTGTCAGTTTTGTGTTTGGTGTTGCTAATCAGAATTCGTAGATTGGCTTTGTAGTAATAAGCTATTATATACTTCGGCATTTGTCTCTTTAATTTTTCATACAGTCATGTATGAATATTTCTTGGTATCCATTACATAAGGAAGTATGTGTGATAATGTTGAGTTCATTCCTTTTGTTAACTTATGACGCTGTTGCGACCAACAATCGGTGGAGCATTGAATTAAGGGCTCCCAATTTCCGAGAGCTATGATGACTGGATGACACGTGAATTGTTTGATATGTGGCCGTATATTTTAAGGAAATAACGAGATCCAATCTTTTTGATGACTCGTGAATCTAGGAAATTAAGGGAAACATCTTGTTATAATTCATTTGTGTATAATATTGCTTAGTTAGAGTTGCTTAAAGTGTTCATGAATATACACAGTTGTCTTTCCGATCCTCCCCGAATGCATAATACGTTGTTAACACACTTGAGCAACTGGTATACATTATTCACGAAGGGGAAGTCACTGGTAAAGGAGTTCACATTGAAAACGGTCCATTTAGATGCCCACTAAAAGCGACGAGATGGGGCGAACACATGGCTAGTCCCTCGTTCTGTCCATAAAATTTACTGCCAAACAAGAAATAGTTCTGTGACACATACACACACACACACACACTCGCCTTCTGGAGGGAATACAATTCTCAGAGATCATTGGGCAATCAACCTTTCTTCGCCAGTGTCACCTCGGCTAACAGCAAGGCTTCTTCGCAAGGGATGCTAGCGAATAATTTCGCTCATCAAATCGTGTTTCAATTCAAACATCCTTTTTCCGCCACACTAGCGCTGGCCATGTAAAGTTGGCAGCGTTCGGAAATGGCCGTTACGATGGTAAGAACGTGCGCACTCGCACGGCGTTTTACGCTTACGGTGGTACTTACGACGGCCAAGGCGACGGTAGGGAAAACTAGGCGTAAGTGCTAGTTGCGCTTCGGAAACCGGAAAAAAAGATGTGTGGATTGAAACACGATAATCGATTAATGCAGACGCGAGCAGAGGAAATGGTCAAGGGTCGGAAGGAATGGGCGAGATCTTACTCGATTCTTCTCTTTCGAAGAGTTGGTAGATTCGATGGACTCTGAGTGGCATAATAATTAATTTCAAACACATGAATTCCCAATTTATAAGCGAACTTTCTTGTTGGTGTGAAAAGGGCATAAGAAAACTGCTGTGAACTCGAGAGAGCTAACATACTGTTACGGAAAAATAAACTTATGGAAGGTGATATTATTTATAGGTACGAAGTTTCATTGCCATTTACATTGAAAAAAAATATTAAAAAATGTATGAAATAAAAAAAACATAAATGGGTTCTACTTCGATCAGATATTATCTACCTGATTTTCACCTGTTCATTATGAATGTTTGAAAAGAGGGAAGCTCTGAGTTACTCCGGTATTGCAATGGGAAGCGGGGACGCCCGTTATGCGGTTGTGGTAAAAATGGTAGCAGGGTCATTTACACCATGGTAAGTTTGCGACGTTCGGAACTACGAGTTACGGTGATAACACGCTTTCACGCAATTTCACGCTTACGATGGTGCGTACGACCCGTCGGCAAGTTGATAGTGGAAACGGGGCATTACATCGCACTTCAATGTATCGACGCTTTTGCGATATTCGATCTCGATCGCCCAGACCCTACTTAAAAGGTGCTTCTCCCGCTTCGCCTCTCCGCCACCGGGATTTTCCAATCTCCCGACTCCCCTTTCTCCCCCCCCCCTCTTCCTCCTCCTCCCTTCTAACCCCATCGCAACACCTGACCCCGTTGGGCAATCGAGATTTCCATCCTCCGGGTTTTCTTCGCGCTAATTTCCCCGACGCCGGAGAGGTGAAGGCTGAGAGAGAGAGAGAGAGACCTGAAGGGGGTTTGATGGAGGAATGGGGAGGAGGGAGGGGAGAGTCGAAATGTGGGAACGGAGGAGAGGGTTGAGGATGAAGGAGGGGAGGGGGAGTGAGTGGTATTAGGATGGAAGGAACGGGAAGGAGAGGGAGAGCGGGAGGAAGAGACGGAGAGCGAAGTTGCGAAGGCAAACGGACCACCCGCTCCGAGACGCGATTTTGAGCCAGGATCAGGATTACGGCATGGAAAACCGTGGCGTCTGATTGGTTTTCATAATTCAATATTGATGATCACGATGCTGCGATCCGCGATGCACCGCGAGCGTGGGAGGGAGGGAGGAAGAGAGAGAGAGAGAGAGAGAGAAGGAGGGAGAGTGGAGAGAGGATTAGAGGACAGATTTTACTCCCGAGGGACGATTCTCGATGAACAAACAAGCATTTACGCTTTTGTCCATCGAGGGATCATACATTTTCAAAATCACGGAATTCTAATGAGGTACCCACCTTCCCCAATCGATAATCCATCATAGTGACATGTTCATGTGCACAAAAGGTTTGAAGAGCAAAACTTAAAAGAGAGAGAATTTTCGATTAGATTTCGAAATGCATTCACGCCACATTTACAGCATTGCAATTAAAATTTCGAAAATCCATATTTCTAATGAAGTATCAATCTGTACCTATATGTCGATCGTAAAACGTCAAACACCGGAGCTCAGCCATAGACTGGTCGACAGACTAATCGACTTGAAGCCTCTGGAAATCCCCAGCTTAACCTAAACTCAGTGAATTTCTGGGCGACAGACCCTCCTGGGAAATCGTAGCCGGCAATGGGAAAGGTATTATTGACCTCCTATCCAAATGTGAGAGTTTCATGCCCCGCACTACTGACAATAAGCACGGAGTAAGCTCTACCCTCACCTATCAAACCAACCTTATGGTTGATTACTTAGCAGGGGTCCTTAAAGGGTTCAATGAGGCAGTTCTTTGGCTGGTTCTAAAAAGAATTCCATCGCATAAAGGCATCAATGAATCCTGAATTTTATGCACAAGAATCAGAAATTGCGTAAGGCTATGGCCTCAAAATTTCTTAATTTTCGATGCTCGACAATTCCGAGTCCTTACCGAAGAGTCCACTAGGAAGAAATAGCATGAAATGGCAGTTGGTAAGCTTTAGCTACATGTGAAGAATATAATATACATTAATATATAACTACATAATACATTCCAAGCCACCACTGAAGTGTGTGTGGATGGTAAATGCAGTCAGGATTTTTTTCTAGCCACTAGACCAATAGACGAACTGAGCCAGCGAGTGACTGCCTACCGTTCAAGGGAAAAACAAGAAACACCCCATTACCCTTTCCACCTCATCGCGAGTTCTATCTCGGTGTGGTATAGATACTCAGACAGTAGTCAGGTTCCCATTTTTTTTGCCGTGGCTCTATTCGATTGCCATGCATAACGAGGTACTTGTTACTTAATTTACGCCAGCGAAAAAATTGGATAAGGCACACTGAGAGGATTTAAATAAAGGTAATATACCTTCTACGATTTCTCTAAGATGCTCCCTTTTACTTCCCTTTTTAAGGGCATGCTTCAACGGTGCAAGTTGTTTTTAGATACATTTGAAAGGGATTTCCAAGAGGTTATTTTCTTGACTTCTGATCAAATGCATTTTACTCCTTCTTCATTGGGAAGCAAGACACGAGCTGCCTTGGCCTTAAAATTGGAAAATACGAATGAGTCAATGAATTCGCTGGGCTCGGTATGTATTCGCGAAGGATATCAGATATCAAGAATGGAGAAAGAGAGCATAAGTTTAGCTTGGACTTTTTTCATTGTGAGATTTAACCCCGCACATTTTACTCACTACCGGGACTTATTTATGATGGCGTTATTAGCGAAAACTCCATTTGGACGTTGCATTGAGCTGGAAATGCAAAGTTAGATCTGTGACGGAAAAAATAATTTTCGTCACATCGATTCATCCAGGACTCTGGACGACCAACGTACGAGAGCTGTAATTACATTTTGACGTAAAAGACGAGAAAATAAATTTTCTCCAAAGTTCAAACATACCTTTCCAAAAGTTCTGGTAAATTTTTTTGGAAGAAATTAGTAGAACGTTCGAGGAACACTATCTGTATTTCACCTATGAGCCGAGGAAGAATCCACGATGGAGTTTGTGGACCAGGAAATCAAACTTCCAGCTCACAATGATACAATCGACGATCGTTCAAACTTTCTCGGCGTCAACCGCTCCAGAAATCACAAGACACGGGGAACACAGTTAAAAGGGACCGTCCAATTTCGTGATTCCAATATGACTTCTCAACGATCGCGTGAACTTTCCAGGAAGACCAATATTAAAGTCTCGAAAATTGGAGGGGAAAAAAATAATCGTGCATCTCTGCCAGCGAATCAAAATCGACATTTAAACGAGTAGAACTTTCATAATGACATGATTTTTTTTTCGCTGAGGTCTGGAGGCAATTTACTCTTTTTTCTTTATTTTAAAAAAGATTGGGAGTCAGGAAACGGCATGCGATATCCGTTTTGCAATTTGTTTTAGCCCTTTTTTGTGCTTCGAAAAACAATTATTTCCCTTCGTGTGACTAACAATATTTTGACAGGACCTAGAAAATTTTGGAATTCCATTTGATTTCGGATTGGGAATGATATAGAATTTGATTCGCTTCCGTATCTGCCCTCCCCTCTATTCTGCGTTTTTAAGCCGGCGTTACGTCTGGATATGAACCAGTTGAATGGTGTACTGCGTGGTGGGTGCCTCCTTTTAGAAGTCGCCATATTTCGGATCGGCAGCTGCAGAACAACAGCGTCTCAATAGAAATGGAAATTAACGCTATGGTCGATTTTTAAAGAACACATTTGAAAAGAGTATGGAGCATTCAAATTGAAGTTCATCACCTCATGGAATTCTATAAGCAGCGTGGTTTGAGCCATGTATCGGATTTTCCTGGGTTCAATTCAACCTCTCTGTGATACTTCTGGACACTCCAGACAATCCGAGAAGTATAATTTCCTCTGTGCCAGCTCTTCCTCAAAATACTCATGCGGACTAGGAGTAGCCGCCATATAATAACTCGTGAATTTTTCCCTGGGGTTAAGTACGAGGTGAGCTCTAACTAGCTCCTTAACTAACCATCAAGAGACTAAGAGGTAAGAGTAATACATTAAAAAAAAAAGTGATGAAATTTTCGCGTTTGCATGACAATTCCACTCTAAACTTTTCATAATGTCGCAGTATAAATAATAATGTCACTTAAATACGCTGAGAATAATGACTGCCGGTTAAAAAAAATTCAAAAGATCAAATCTACGTTACCTTTTCCGAAGTTAATGACTGAGGCATTTTTCACGTTTCATGTTTTCGAAACTCGCGATCCGAACGCGCAAAACGAAAATCTGCTCGACGAAACTTACATCGAAATAATAAAGAGTTATTTATCACCGAGATATTACTCTGATGCTCTTCCGGCGCAGAGCAGCACGTGCGCGCCCCCGGTGTGAGTGCGTTGCTCGGTTTTCTCACGTCGTCGGCTTTACTAATTAATCACTCCGGAGTGCACGGGGTAATTTATTGCCTTTGGAGGGTGACTGATTGATGCCTGCGGTTTAGTGATACCCAAGTATAATCACAGTTGCCGCGAGACTTCTATTAAGGCACTTCGAGCTCCAGAGGGAAGGTGAAATGAAGGTCGAGGGAAAGTAACGCTCAAACTTCTTGCGCCCGAGTTTTTTTTTTGTTTTGGCTGCAATTTTTTTTGTTCCCTCTAGCGAGAGCGAAAAAAAAAGAAGTGGGGACCCTAAAGGAGATGCGACCTCTTTTATTCAATTCTGCGCCGCAGTACTCTCGGATCCAATTTGGGGAGGAAATTAAAATGCGGGGGAGTGTTTTTTCAGCGTCTGTTTCGATTTCATAGTTTTCAGACTGCGAAGCAAGAACGTTCCCAGGAACTATTTTCCACCACATCATCGGAGTGAATAAAACGGGAAACGTCGCGGCTCGGAATTGCGACATATTTGTGACCGGCATACTGATTTCTGCGGCACTCACATATTTCTGTAGCAAAGGCTTGAGCCGAATGATTCCATGACGCCTCTATGTCCCAAGGGGCTTGACACCGGCATGGAATAGGTAAAAGCGACGTCGGAAATCATTTTGAGCCACCAAAATCACGTACTCGGAGACAGCCCTTTCTGAACAGCAGTCGGGACGACTGAAATCAGTTGGATCATGCCTAAATCTCCCCAGCAGTGCTCTCGAAATTATTTCAAGAAGGGTTTCGAATTGAATATTATCATCACTGGCAATCTACCGATCAAATTGGACTGTTCCGAAAAATTATTATGCAGTCGGGGATTTCTAAGTATTTCTTCCCTACCCAGATTCTTGTCAGCGCTATGTAATTTCCTTTTTTTAGTTCTTCATACCATCTAATTGCCTTCGTGCCATCCAAAAAGCCTATTCCTTCCCCCTTCCCCGCTTGCCCATGAGTCTTCCCGTTGACCACACCCCCTCAAAAGATCCACTTCCTCTCAGTGTCTACGCCATCCACTTTTATGTTCTCCGAATTTTACCAAACAACTTTCTCTCTTCTCCCACCATGCCTTTTTCAATTCTTCTTCAATTCCACTCCTCAAAACCTTAGAATTATCCCGGATCCTCGTTTTTAAAAGACCATGTTTCGGAACCTCACAGCCCTTCGCTCCGTATTAGTTTTCCTCATGTCCCCCTTCCCAAATATGTATTTTATCAGCCGTGCTTCTTTGCAAATATTAATTTCGTTAATTTGCGATCCCTGTACTTATATTCTTGCTACTATACCCATTTTCCTTCAAAACACCGACCAGATAATTGATCTGGTCCTTCTTTTCTAACTTATCCCTTCACAATTTAACATTTTGATATGGCCTTCCGATTCGTGCAAGAAACATAACCAAGTGAAATATATAAGTATATGATAAAAAATATAAATAAGTATATATAAATAAGTGGATGATAACCAAGAACACAGAGAAAAAATATCAATGCTCTGGACGTGTGGAGTGGGAGAAGAATTATGAAAATAAAATGTACAGTTAAAATGAAAAATACCGAAGTTTGGGATAGGGTGGTGGGAAGATGCGCGCTACTCGAGGAGGTAAAAAGAAGAAAGTGGGAATATGCATGGCATATAAAGAGAGGATTAATTGAAAAAAAGTTTGGCGGCAGTATCTGGAGTGATGAGCACACAGAATGAGTCGAAAAGGTATACCAAGAGCAGAAAGGGAGGATAGCAAGAATGGCCCAATATAAAAGATTACCGTAGGAATTTGAAGCTGTAACACGATAGAAAAGCATAGAAATCAAGGAAAGGCGACCTCCGAAACGTAGATGACACTTAATAATGATGGCCATCTTACTTCTTAAGAACGTCATTCCTCTCAATCTTTTTCGCATAATGAGTTTGAATAGGTACATGTTTATTTTTATAATGTACCCCATCAGTATCATTGACAATTATACGAACTGCGTTTCAAAGGAACTTAAAAGAATTTGGAGGGAATGAAAATCTTGCAAAATCCGATCATGAATGATAATCACGAAGAAGAAAACAATGAAGTGAACGCCCGAAAGTACAGCAGGAACGCTTTCAAAGCGTTCAAAGTCAAATGCTTTCGTCATCACCATGAAAATTCATTCAAAATGGAGCATTAACAAGGCCTAAAGATAAGGCATGATTTAATAATAGAACATTTTATGCACAAACGTACGTACGTGTAAGTCAAAGAGCGGTTAAGGAGATGTGCTCGACGAAAGCGTGACAGGAACAAATTTTGAAACAGCAAGGGGCAGGGGTGGTCAAAAGGTCGATTGCTATCTCGATTTACTTATAAGTATGTATATGTATCTCCGAAGAATCGCCTCCGCTGCTCGAAAACATCTGCGATGATGGGCGGTAGATCACATGGAACAAATTATCATACTTCAATTTATCGCCAAAACAAAGTAAATAATCGATAAACTGAGTGGAAAGCAAACGAGAAAATCAATTCTGGAAAAAAAAACAATTTCTCATCAATCGACATTTAATTATGGGGTCACGCCTAGCATAACCGGCAGGCCAACTCCGCCGTCGAAGGATGTGAACGCTTTCGAGTAATTTGGCCGAGGAGATGAAACGTTTCCCGTCCCGAGAACCTGTTCGTCGAGCACTAGCGTTGGCAATAGCGAAAGTCCTTCCCGGCTCCCTCGCGTGAACCTGATTGCTTGCTCTCAGCGGGGAAGGGGGAGGGGACGGTGAGCCGCATATACATCCAACTGATGTTTAAGGCCCCAGCTACAACGTTCGATCCTATCCCCATGCACTTCAGCCAAGCAGAGGTTGAGCTCATGGGAACGAACCGACCATCCTTTTGCCGTGCTAACTACGTGACCATAAAATCCTTCTGCCAGCCACCACCCACCTCCTCTCCCCTCGTGCACTTGAATATTCCGGCTTATTTCGAGACGTTGTTTGCGGCCGGGGAAATATGGAAATCGCCTCCCTGCCCTCGCCTCCCCGCCGGCGCCCGTAATTTCGGATCCGCACACATAAGCAGGTGCCAGGGAAGACACGGCGTACGAAATAATGCAACGGCGGAATTTCTCGTATATTCTGCATACCACTGCCATCCACCGCGGCCGCCGAGACCACAATTCTCGACTCCGAGAGGCCTTAGTGGCCGCCGACCCACTTGCATCCGTTTAATTCGGAAAGAACTCCGCGAAGACGAGGGGGAACGAGAAAAAATATTCCCCGAATCCTCAAATCTCCATGTGGCGTCGCGATTTTCTTTTGAAAATGCGGTGCATTCCGCGTGTACGCGCGCACTTAAAACGGGGGGGGGAATATCTCAGCGGGTAAATGTTCGTTACCCATACAGCCACTGTGACCGCCAGAATTTGAATCATCACCATCATCACTGTCGTAACCTTTTCGGTTCGAATGACAGCCTGGAATGCAATACTTTCTTCAATCCACGTAGATAGTTGTAGCCGCCGTCCTTCATTGTTTCCCTTGATCATTTTGCGCACCATGCCTCGCTTTCTATTTTACCTCCGCATCTTCCACCGCGTTAATTATTTTTATCGTGGGATGTTACATATGGCTTAACTATATTGCCGAAATTTACTTAATATGAACAAGCATGAATTTTGCAGAGAAAGTTCTAAATTTATGTAAGAGGAGAAGGAACATGGATATAAACGTGTATGGGGGTGAAATGGGAAATTAAGGTAATTTAAATAATTAAGACGTGAATGGAACTTTAGCGAACACGTGCATAGCCAGAGAGGCTGAGATCAAGCATAATATAAAAATGGATGAACATAGATTTTCGCTTAACTGTTGTAAATAGCTGCAAGTTAGAATTGAATTGCTCATGATGTACGTATAACCGCTTAATCATATCAAGGGAAATTTATAGTGAGGGTGGATCAATTAAAATGATTATTAGTTAAAAAATATCATCATCTAGTCCTTGAGGTATCAACGCAAATAAATGGAGAATCGATAGGATGCGAGGTGAGCACAGCGAATCCCGGGCAAGCGTTTTGAAAATAGCGAATGACCCTCTTTCGATATTTTCTCTGTCATTGAAAAGAGAAATTGAGGGATATGATGTTTTTTTTCACATGCCGTTTTATCATACAGAGTTCCCATGCAAGGACGAGGAAGTTTTTAGCCACTCAGGTAAATCTTAAAGTTGGCGATAATTACGAGCTTTTTACAGTGCATTCAATTGCGTGTACAAAAATGAATTAATTTGGTGGGGAGCTAGATAGAAACGAATTTCACTGACGATTAAGAAAGATGTTTTATCAGTGAATTTTCTTTTAAGTACTTTTGGGATCCTCGTGGAATTTGGTGTCATAAATATTCTCTCTTCTAGTTTTATTCTACTCTGGAGATTGAAAGACCCGATGTGATGTCGTTATGAATATGATTTAGCAAGGCGAAATCTAAAAAAATGAACGCATATTTTCGGGATTTCATTCGCTCCAACCGTAAATCTCAATCGCAGAAACCTCTTGAAACTTTAATAAGATACTTCGTGGAGGTGAAATAGTCCATTCAACTTACAATTCATATCTTTCTATACCTTTGGTTACCTTAACACAATTCTTTATCAAAATATGAACTACCATACAGGTAGGATAATAAACTCTCTAAAATTCAGATGCTATTCTTATATTTACCAATGAGGGCAGCGGCCATGAACTCATTTTCCCCGATTTAAGGCCGGGAAATTTCGTAATATGTGTTTTTTTATAATTATAAAGTTAAATGTTGTCATAGGGTTGAGGATACTTGACAGGAGAAAATATGGTGACAATTCAAAATCGAGTTAAAATGAGAAAAATGTCAGTCTCCAGTGTAAAATGAAAACTTATGAGCAAATATTAAATGCTGGAAAGGAAATTTATATTCAGCATTAATAATTTTTCAGACTTATAATCTAGGTTCATTGTTTTCTAGCCAAAGATGATGACGAAATTTCAAATATGAATAATTTTTTCCTATTTTATACTATTTATCCCTTAGTTCAGTGATCATAAAATATTGATAGAAAATGACTACTTTATGCATACGAGAAGATCTTAAATACCTAGTTTAGAAATTTCGATAATTTATTTGACTGTTACCTGTGCATATAACTCGACAGTGATTTCTCGTCTAATCAGTGACCAAATAAATAAACTCCTTTTTTCCCTTAATCTTTGGATTAGAAAGAGGAAGAAGGAATGTCAAAGATAAGAACTTGTTTTAGCATGTATAACACTATTAAAAACGAAGGAAAGGATTGCCTCTTACATCTCATGCATCAACTCCACATGAACCTAATTTTAGGAAAAATACACACGTAGCTTTTGCGGTGCCGATCTAAGGATGTGAAACGCATGGCTAAAAAAAATGAAGCGAAGAAAGAGGAAGGAAACATGATGCTTCTCGCGAGGACGACCTTGCATCGAATATGCCGCGAGCATTTTGGACTCGTCTCGGCAAAACAGTGACCTAAGAATAGAACAGTACGCAGAGAAACGTTGCCCTCATGGTAGTGGAAAACTACCATGAAAGGACACGAAGTGTCACAAAATTATTGAGTGACCTGGGGTGAGAGCTCCCGAAGAGTAAAATAGTCAATGATAGATTGAAATTATTACAAAGGTTTAGATGGGGTGATTATACTTCCGACAGTGCAATACCCACAGTATATCTCCAGGTTGGAGACAAAAGCGAGAAAATAAGAGAGATAGCCTTTCGAACGGGTGGATTCAAGGATCCGTTCTTCCTCCGCAAAATCCTTGGCCACAGCGCAAACATACTTCGAGCACATACAAATTAACACACATTTCCCATTCACAGACTTCTCTACATTCTCATGGTTTTTGCCATCCTAGCACCCTCTGCCAGATCCCTTGCGACGGCCAGAGGGATATTGTTATGCGCTGTGGGGGGAATAAGGCGTTGCGCACTCGCAAGGATGGAGACAGACACTGAGGAGAAAGTCTTAAAGAGGAAATACCTATGACATAGGTGTAAAGAATGATGTGAGGAAAAGGAGCCACCAAGGGGTTTTGATTGGAAAATGGTGGTTAAAGGACTCGGACTGCATTAGGCTTCGCATTGAAAACTAATGACTGAACGTGAAGGTGTACGTTTCGATGGAATTGAATATGCATGCTGAGTATATTCCGTGTTTCTATTTGTATGAATCGGTGCGCGTCCAAAACCTCAGAATATTTTTTTAACCCACGAAATGCACTAGCCACCGTAAAGAAATAAGGCGTCCAAAACTTTCTCAGTGCATTCCACCCCATTAGCGAGGCAAGGAAAATATTTTCCTCATCTCGGGGATATTCCAACCAATTTATCTAGCTGCCTTCAAAAATACGCGTGTGCTAGGAATATTGCTTGAAAGGTATTATTCGTGTGGTGTAATGCAAATTTATATCACGGAGGCCAATTTTTCAAGGAGACACTCCCTCAAAATCCACGGAGCTCGGCCACAGCACGTTAATCAAAACGTACGACTCCCCGGGGATATTATTTCCCTCCCTCCCTCCCTTCCCCTCCTCCGTCACTTCTGTCCTAATGAATAATAAGTGCGATGAAATTGTCCAAAGAAACAGGAGGATTCCAGCGCGCCCGCGTCCAAACGCTCGAGCACGGGCCGCCGTTCAGTAGAATCAATATGTGACCCAAATAGATTAGGCCCACTAAAACATTTTCCAGAGATGGGGGCTGTTGTAATAAATCCGATAGTGGACGTAGAAAGCCGGAATGGGCATTGAAAACCATCGATTTCGACGGTCAATCCGTTCCCGGGAACGGTGTAAAAAATAATGGGAGGGGAGCTATTTCGGACACAGCCATCCATCCTTCTTTGGAGCAACATGAATTAAAAGAGTTTGTAAGGAGGGAAATAAAATGTTGAAGAAAAAAGAAAAGGAAGCCTTAAGTGCCATTCATGTACATTATTGAGATGGAGGGTTTGGGATGGGTGGGCGCAGGAGGGGGGGGGGACGGGGAGAGAGGCAGGAGCTGGAAAGAAGAAGGAAGCTATGGCAGGGAGCTTGGGGGAGAGATGTGGGG
>LYUA01001576.1:150631-161006 GCA_002093875.1 Calopteryx splendens
GAAATCACAGGCAGTACAGGGAAAGGAGCTGGTCACCCTACCCTGATGTGTGAATTTCACATGCCGTACAAGGCTTAGTACTGGGTAAGCTCTACCCTTGCCTACCTAACGAACGTTTTGATTACTGTGATTTTGATATTGCTAGCCCACAATATTTCAAATAATTTATTTAAATGAATTCCACATTGGTGCTCATATTTATTCATTTAAATATATGGTCATCTTTAGTGAGTTTCATTAAGGAAATAAGGTAGTAGTTTTGTATTTCTGACACTGTTGCCCACAAATCTCAAAGAATTTCTTATCTACCTACCTAATCGTGCCTTCTTCCTTTCCAATTATCATTACTTTCTGTTGCTTACCTTCATTCAATTCTCTTTCCTCACTCTTATAATACCTTCTATCATGACTTTTAGTTCTTCTTCTGACAATTCCATTTGGTCATGCACATGCATGATCTTTTTTTTCTACTGTATTACCTCTCGCCTTCCCTAGAGCCTTCTCTGGCAACTTTTCAACATTTATATCGAAAAGTGCTAGTGACATAAAACAGCCCTGTCTCACCTTCTGTCCTGTGTACAACTTCTTTATCAGTCTTCTATTCCTCCAATCTATTCCAACTTCCTTGAAAACTTATAGCAATGTACTCCAGTCTACTTGGTCAAGCACTTCCTCCCAGTCTGTAAAACAAACATAAATCTCTCTGCTCACATCCAGCATTCACTCTGCCAGTATCCTCAAACTCCTAACTGCATCTCTGGTTCCTCCTCTCCTTCTAAAACCAAACTGATATTTTCTCATATTCTCCTCTATTTTCTTTTCTTCTCTCCTTCAGGTTTCGCATTCTTTGGCATTGGTGTTCAATGGTAAGGGAATCAAAATGGCCTTAATAAAATCTTCTGGCCATAAAACAGTACCGTAGATCCTATTGATGAGATCGATCAGTCTTGATATTGAACAATGCCCCAAGGCCTTTCTTGACGTAGACTGTGTTCAGTCATGGCCCATTGCTTTTCTAACTCTGAGATTTCGAATCGCACTCTCTACTTCTCATCTTCCTATCCTCAGACCTCATCACGTTCCACGTCATCTTCCTATACCAATTCCTCATGTCCGGCTTGAGAATCATACAGCTCTTGTATGCATTTCATCCATACCCCTTTTTGTCATGTACGCAAGATATAATCCTCCCCTGCTCATTCAGTAGGCCATGAATACTTAATTTCCTTGGGTTTCCCTTTGTCATACTCTTTGCTATTCTATAAATTTATTTAATTTTTCCTTGTTTCTCTAGTTCGTCTACATCTCCTACATTCCTCCATTTTATCCAGCATTTATTAATTAATTAATAAATACTTTGTGATTCAGTCCTTGCTTCCTCTTTTTCTCACCTCTCCAACTACCTCTTCCTGTCTTTATTTTTGAATCACTGACGGTAACTCATTCCTCTGACACATCTAATACTACCTTAATCTAATCTAAATCTACCTTAATCTTTCCAACTTTTCTTCTATTCTTTTGTTACACTTTAGCATTTTTGTTCATTACCTTAGACATTTCTCACTTCCTTACTGGTCGCGTCTTTCTAATTTGCTTCAGTCGTGTTCTTCTTACATGTGCTACAAGCAGGTTGTGGTCTGTATCGGCGTTCGCTCCAGGGAATGTTTGAGCAATATTAACAGTTTTTTTGAACCGTCAGTTCGTTATAACGAAGTGTATCTGACTTTATCACCCGGGATCTTCCAGGCATATTGTGTTCATCTATGGTTTCTAACCTAGGTGTTGGTTACCCAGATATCAAAGCTATCGCAGAATAGTATGTATACCATGCACCAAATACAAGTGCCAATGAATTGCTCCTTTTTTGATTTTAATTGAAAGATGACAGTGCTTTCTTTAATATTCCTTTTTAAACATAATGTCCCTCTTTTTCCAGTGATTTCCTGAGTCAATCCAGGTTTCCTAAGACCCTTGGTCGACGTGAAAGACGTTGTTCCGAACAAAGGGTCATAGCCAAGGGGAGGGGTCATACGGGGCATCGAGGACCACACTAAATTTCCGATGATATTCCTGGATTTGACCGTTATAGTTCACTTCGTGACAGCCTGGAAGGTTAAGGAAAACGAAATTCTTACAAGAAAGGAGTCAAACGCACCGTAACTCCCAGGAAAGATTTAAAAAATTCGTAAGAATGCATAAAATATATTTGGAAGGGGAGACTGACGCTTTTCTCATGTCACTACAGAATTTTGAGGAAACGCGATTTCTCAGTTCCTTGAAGGTAGGCATACGCTCCCTCCGACCCCGAATGTCCGTTCCTGGTCTCGAATTCAATATTTTGGAATCATGTCTGGATATAATTGCAACGGGAGTTGTGGGAGGAGTGGGAGAAAGACAGGTGTCATTCGACAACGGAATGGTCAGCGACGCTCATAGGCCGAGATTCCACCAGGCTCCTTCCAGGTAAATTCACACTTAGAAAAATCAGCAGCCAGCTGAAGACGCCCTTACATTTACAAAGGAGTAGAAGAATCGAACGTTTTCGGCTGCACAGTCTCCTTTTGCATAGACTACGTGTAAAATCGCTGTTAGTTGAAAGAAAGAAACCAAAACGACTGAGCAAGATAATCATTTGCAATCAACACAATACGTTCCCGACGCAATTTTTTGCATGCCATTCCTTTGACCTGCCAACGAATATAATTACATAACTAAATATAATAGTCAATGATAACATAGATGTCAATATCAGGACTGCCAATTCGGATTTAGAAAGGAGAGAGGGACGACGGAGGTTATACTGAGCTTACGGCTTCTGGTGGAAAAAAATGATACATGTAAACAAGACACTTAACATAGTATCCATGGACTTGGAAAACGAAATTGATAACGTCAAGTGGAACAAAAAGCTCAAGCTGCTGGAAAAAAATGGTGTTGATTTCACCCACAGAAGAGTAATCACTCAACTCTACCGGAATCAAGTCACCATATTGCAAATGAGAACCCGAAGAAAAATTTATGCTAAAATAAATAAAGGAGTTAGACAAGGTTGTAACCATTCGCCAGTACTATTCAACATATACTTGGAAGAGTCAATAAACGAAGCGCAATAAAAAAATATCAGAGGAATCAAAGTGAATGGGGAAAAAAACTAACATTACGATTCACGGATGGCCTCGCAATTATAGCTGAGAAAACGTGAAGAACTACAGGTAACCTTGAACACAATGGAACAAGTACTAATGGAGTCCAATATGAGAATAAATACGAAAAAGACTAAAATCTTAGTACGCGGAAGAGAAAAGATGAATGTAGATGTCATGCTACAAGGAGAAAAATTGGAGCAAGTGGAATTCTTCACCTACCTTGGAAGGAGCACAACATGGTTCGGAGGAATCTCGACGGACATCAAGCGTAGATTAGCTCAGGCTAAAAAGGCATTCACGACGAAGAGACCACTATTTTGCCCAAGGAAGATAGCCCTACAAACCAGGAAGAAATATATGTCGGTGTGGAGCATATGGGTCAGAGACAGGAATCATTGGAAAAGTGGACCAGAAGAGAATAGAAGCCTTCGAAACATGGTGCTAGGAGGGGAATGCTGAAGGTCAAGTGAACAGATAGAGTGAGTAATGAGGAGTTATACATGAGAGTGGAAGAAGAGAAGGCAATATGGAGCACGCTACGGAAAGGAAAAATCAGATAAATGGGGTACTTAGTGAGGCTCAATTAATTCGTGGAGACTATAAGAGAAGGAAAAATAGACGGAAAGGTCCCAAGAGGAAGGCCCAAGGACAAATACATAGGGAAAATTAAGACGGATGTCGGAAAGAAGAACAACCGGGGGGTCAGGGAATTAGCAATTGATAGGGAAGGATGGATGGCTGAAGTCCACCTATCTTCGGATTGAAAGGCATTATATCTTCCATTAAAAAAATTATGTTTTTTCTGTAGCAACAGTCATTTTTGTCGTCTCAATAAATTAACCAATGTAATAAAAACCATAATTTTCGAGGCAAAAAGTAGATATTTAAAGTTTGTTTAATTAGTTAATTGAATTTAGTTTTAATTCATTTCTTAATTTCAATTACGGAAAGGATTTAATGTTTATATTTGTTTTCCGATGAAATGGTACATACATTTTATATTACAGTGGCAAGCGAATTTAAAATAATATGTGTTAATGTTATTATTAGATGATCCTAATTACTTCTATCCAGGACATGTTATCGTGGGGTTCAGTAGATATCGCGTTCCACGATTTACAGGAAATAATGCTAAAGTCAAATTCATCAATATACACATTAAACGAAAAGAAAAATATTCATGAAATGATAAAGTTCTCGTAAAAGTCCATCTGAATTCTCCACATTAAAAAATACATCTACTCTCTTTGTGTTTGGTTGCACCAGTATTCATAACAATTAGTCTGACGTAACCATGACTACCCCATTAAGCACTAATTTCGGAGACTCCCATTGGGAAGATGAGTGATCAAAATTCCGGCGTGAGTAAGTATTTTCTTCATATTTTCTCTTATCTCGACAATGGTACTTGTATGCTAATGTTGACTAATGATTCACTTGCCATTAATGTCACCAATTATTGACATATGCGATCGTATGTAATCTAAATATTCCTCAAATAGGTTATCACTTTGAGCACACTTTCTTAGCTCAAAATAAAAGTTAGTACTCCATTAAAAAATACGTCATAATTGGTTTTATGAACAACTCCCTAAGCTCAAGAATCTCGGGGAATTGATGGAATTCTTTCTTTCGTCATGATGAGTGTAAATTTGACTAAAATTTTCTAGCAGAAATAATTTGAAATGTTGAGATGATATGAACTTTAATACGGTGACTGACCTAGTTAGATATTTAGGGAATATTTAATTGTTTTCTACTATCAACTTTTAATCCAATAGATTACGGAATACCGCTTCTATGGCTTCCAGAAAAGGTTGTTCACTTATTTTTGAAAATTACTAAACCATTTGCATGTTTAAAACCAGATTCAGGGAACAGAGATATAATGCATGCTATTATGTTGTATTTTATGCAAACATTCGGAGGCGCTTGCTCTTTTATTTACAGTCCAGACCGCCCATTGAGTAGGATACTAGAAACTAAAGATTAATTTTATTAGTGAAAATACTAATATCACAGTCTACACGATTTATTTGGGAAACTCTTGGTCTACTTTTGTATATTTTTTAGAAACGGTGTCAATCATCTAATGAAAGCAGGCAACGCACAGTAATATTATACTTTTTAATCTTTTAGCAGAGTATCAAATTTTCAATGCATGGACATATTTCAATATTAAAAATAACTTTCAGAAAGTGGTATGGTGGTGGTGGGAAAGTGGTAAACGTAATTATTACGTTTTAAAACTAAGATGAGATTGGTACAGTAGTAACATTCCTTTTTTAATTAAGGTGCCAAACATTCATATTTTTGAGAGTTGAGTGTTACGTCCATGGAAGAAATTAGGCCATTTTAGTTTACGAGCATGTCACCAGTGTAAAAATGTTTTCAATGTATTACAGTGTGAGATGTAACATATTTCTCAGCGGAGATTCTAACTTTATGTTGAACATCGGGCGTAGAAGTTGGCCGGTAATAACGACTGAACAGCAAGCGAGAGGAAAGAGTGGGGATTTCATTATAATATTACCCAACTAGGTGGAAGGTAGTTTTACTTAGATACCTATACGAAATAAGGTATTTATTACGTAATCATCTTACAGAGATGATTCACCCAATTTTATCATTCAAGTACGGTAGACCCATAAATTATGTGCAAATTTGATCCGATAAGCGCTTCGTGAATCAGATAAAAACATTGTTCAAATGTATGTCGTATGAATCTGCTTCTTTTCAATGGGCGTATAAGAATCGGAGTTCTACACCAGGTCGATCGAAATTTAGTAGTACTTAGGCTTATTACCGTCACTACCATCCTTCATAATTGCTATTATATTTTTTATTCTCTAGCTTTGAAATGGGACTCTCTGACGTAGGAATGTAAAATGATAGGGAGCTATTTGACAGTGCAGAATGATCGAAAATTCACCAATGGTATTAATGAAAATATCTAATTCGGCATCTACGTACTTGAATCGTAAATTTTTCAAAAAAAATATGGGAAAAGGGCAACTCGTTAGGAGAGAGGGTGAGACCGCAAATTTCTTTCATAAACATCTATTTGCAGTCCCAAAGCACACATTCTCTATTGCCTACTTTACCCTTCATGATTCTAATTTACCATTCAGGGCTGGATTCTTAGGTTATAAATGGAAAGGCTCTCGTGGCCTCTGATTTTTTCTGGCAGTTTCGTATTTATGAATGTCTTTTCTCTTTTTAAGAACCTTCATTTAGCATTAATCGTATTCCAAATGAATTTCCCCGACTCTCCCGGATTTAAATGTACTTAAGTCCCGCGATTGCATCCAACCCTTTAAACTTCGTGACCTTTGAGGAAAAATACAATAATAAAAGTAATACATTTTTCAACATATTAGGCGGAGTTTGCTGCATGGGGAAGTTTTTTGGATTCCTCTTCAATCAGGCACGCTTCTTGGTGTGCGTCATTATAGCCATCCCTGTGCACATATTGGATTTCCTCATCCACGACCCCCGAACCCTGCCTGCCCTGGCCATGATCTTGGAAGTGACCGCGGAAATCGGGATCACGATCATACTGGCCGGTGTGGCCGTGATGAACGCCCTCCTGAATCCCGAACAAGAGGTCGAGCTGAGGTCATCTTCGATCCACTGAAAATTTTAAATGTTTTGGTTTCCCAACTCGGTGTCCTGTTGTGTGTATGGAAGTCCAATCAAGCATTCTGTTGTTGTGAGAGGGCTGGCCGACGTCAAGACTTGAGCTTGCAAAATCTTTGTAAATTCACAACCTAAATGCCTATGTCCGAGTGTATTGCTTTGCCCATTAAAACAAAAAAAAATCTATGTGAAACTTGTAATTGTGAATTCAGGAGTTGAATGTATCAATTGGATGTAAAAATGTAGTGTGAAAAAATTTTAATGTCTAAAAGTGATCGAGAAAAAAGGTGCATGTCAGTGAACGGAAAAGATGAATTTTCATTTTCAGGTATGTTTTTTAATTAACCCGAGTCAAATTTCCGAGAAATTTTGCGTGACATTTGGCCGTGGTAAAATTGTGATCGAAAAAATTTTAAATAATAAAAATCGTCAACATCACAGCGACCACTTTCGAACGAACACCGACCAAACAGTAAAATTAGAAGTCATCCACACCGTGCAGTTCTTTTAATGCCAATGAAACGGATCCTATATAAATAAAAATCATATAAGAAACAATGTAGTGTAGGCAAATTTGAAAAATGTCACGCCATTTTTAGAATGGAAAGTCATAAGTTCATTATATTCCTCGTTTGTTTCAATGTTATACATGGTAATTCTATAGCTTACTACAGTATAACAAACCGCAGAATTAGATCACTATAAATTACTTTACTAGTATCTTAAAACTTTTTTTAATTTTTTAGGCTAGAGAAAGTTCATCTCTAGAGTAGCTCATAAGTTTTCCATACAAATGTTTGTAGTACAAGTGTTGAAACAATTCCAAAATATAAACTATTCATGAAACGTGTAAATATTCAGAATATATAAAGATTAATATTAAAATGAAATATTATTAAAATTAAAAAAAAATAAATATTGCCCTACACGCTTTCTACCTCATCCATGCAGTCCAAAATGCCTGATTGCTGCCTTCCTCTTTCTCGCCTATCCAATATTATCCCCTCGCTCACAGTCATCAAAATTTTATTCCCTCTCAATAACATCTATATCCCCTTTCTCTACCTTCTTCGAATATCTCCCACCAACCTTCTCTCTTCCTCGTTCATGCCTTCAACTCGCTCGTTTTTCTCTCCATCTATTTAATTCTATTCATTCTTCTCCATGCCCACTCATCTTGAGCTTTTAAACTACACTTACCCTCTAGCCTCAACGATCAAGTTTCGAAGTCACACAAAACTTGCAACAGCTTTCACTAATATTGCCTCTTCGTCTTCACCTGACTAAGCTCTTCTCATCAACTTCCAAATGGATGCAAATAAACCACCGATAGGTGTTATAATTACGGCAAGAACTACGTACTGAATATCACGATATAACTTTATGTAAGTCGCTTTTTTGGGCGGAAAAAAAAGAAACCGATGATATTCACTGGGATCATGACGCTTCTATATGGTTAAAAATCAATAATCATTCGAGGTGAAGGTATTGCGGACTCTGACCCTAACGACGAAGGCATCATTAAACGGTGAAAGGAAGAAAATATTTCCACATCGGAACGACAAGGAAAACCACCTCGAGTCTCCGATAAGTGCGTTTTCGACGTCCACGTCCCAATCACCCCTTGCTCCCTCACTTGGGCTCTAAGAATCCTGCAATCGCGACCATCTGCAAACTCATGTAGTAAACTCAGTGGTTAGGACGTAATTCTTGAATCTATTCACAGCTTTCCATTCCAACTCCTTAATCTTCGAGAACCCCCAACATTTCTCGATTTTCTATTCATCCTCTCAATCCCTTTCTATCTTCCGAAAACCTTCCACTTCAGAACACTGGCCGCTTGATTCCAATTTATGAATTTAATATTTCCTTTTAAACCCGTATTTATCTCTCATACTTTGTTCCCCCTAAGTCCTTCCATCCCAAAAGTAAGTCCCGATAACTGATACTCTTCTTTCGGTACTCCTACAAATGTTACTTCTGAAGAATACAAAGTGTTTTTCACCCTACAGGTATTGTATTTTTTATGATGATGATAGTTTATACGTTCCTAACCATAAAAATACCTGTTCTCCTCCTATTTCCCGCTTATCTAACTCTCTTATAATCACTTCATTATACCGCCTGATACTTGCAATGCCACAAGAAAGTAATAAATAATAATACCCTTTAAAATAATTCTTGTTATTCTTCGTCGAACGGGTAGATCAAACAGGAGGAAGTAAGTTCTTGCCGAAGAATTTTGCATTCGGAATAAATTGCTAGAGGGCTTAGTCTCCCTATGCCATCAACACGATTCGGCGGAGTCGTGATCCCGATGTTGGGTTTTAATCTGAATGCCAATACTGACTTCAAAGCTTTACATTCAGCATCGCTTATTTCCAGCACTTCTAGAGCAAATCCTTTTTACGATACCATAATGATTACCTATTTGTTTGGTCTTTGTACTAGTTGAAAACCAGTAATCCACAGGTCTGTAAATGAGAATGTAAAATTTCTCAAAAATAAATCAGAGCCATAGTTTCATTTTCGGGTTAATACAAAGGTTTTATGGAAAAATTAATCTCACATTATCAATTGATAAACAACTTTGAGTGCACATCCGTAGTAAACAAATTTCGGTGGAAAAATGCAGCATAAATACTGATGCCTATTTTTAAGGTGCCGTGAAAGCCTAATTGACTGAGCATACGACTCCAAACCGGAGGGCCCTGGGTTCAAATCCTTATAGTACCTCTGTTTACTCATAGCTAAGCCGTAATTTCTTTCAGCCTCTTAAAATGTGCCCACAAGAACTTTGTCATCAAGTTGACAATTTTTGCGCACCTAAGCGTAGCTGGTCTGAATACGCGTCTGTCCCGCCTCTTACCGAGAATACAAGTTGATGTGTTATCATGTATTTTTGTTCCTGCGGGATCTCCAAATCGATTTAAAGAAATGGGAAGAACTTTTGAAAACGCCTAGGAAATAAAAAATGTATCCCCCTAGTTAAACGACAACAGCCCAGTTTCAATTGAATGCATGCGTAACTGTAGATGATAACATCTCCAGACGATGATTATTGCTGATGGTAAAAAAATTAAATTTTAGTCCTTCATCCTTTCCCCATCGTCTGGAACTCAACGGAGAGAGCATTGTGACATGCGAGAACATTGTTTTATTTGAAATTTAATGCCTCATTTTTGGACCAAAACGCTCGTGCCCTGCAGCGTGATGCGTCACAGGCCACATATATAAAGACATATCCTGAGTTTACGATGAAATTTTCATCGACTTCACGAATTCGGTCGTCGTATTAAAGGGGTTTTCTCGTCTCTCTCTCTCTCTCTCTCTCTCTCTCTTACCCCTCTGCCCTCTTAATGAATGGGGTTGTTTGCTTCACCTCTCCCTCCTCCTCCTCCTCCTCCCCCGTGCTCTCTCCCTCCACGTGCTCTGAGGATCCTCTCCTGTTTTTCCACTCCCTCGTCCTGGTCCCTCATTTATTCCCTTCCCGCGTCCCCCAACTTTCTTCTGCCATCCTCTCCTCTTCCGCGGCCCTGTCTCTCCCCCCTCGATCCCCCCCTCCCCCCATACCGCCGAGTATTTCTCTC
>LYUA01001577.1:38750-56198 GCA_002093875.1 Calopteryx splendens
TATATTCCTATCAATGACCTCATTACTGCTATGGCATCATGTGTACCTCTACCTTTCCTAAACCTAAGCTGATCCTGTGCTAAGTAATCTTTTGCCTTCTCCTCCATCCTATTGTTAATGATCCTTCTAGCTACCTCACCTGTGTGCGAAATTAAACTAATTGTCCTATAGTCCTCACATACTACTGTTTTTCCTGTCTTTGGGATGGATAATAATACTGATCTAACAAAGTCTTCTGGCCACACTCCATCCTCATAAATGCTATGAAAAATCTGGTAAAAACTCTTTCTTCCATGTTTGCTAAGATTACAGTAATTCTGCAGGTACATTATCGACCCACACAGCCTTGTTTAATTTAATTTCTTTTAATCCTTTCTCTATTTTATAAACTATTATGTCTGGACTTAAGCTATCCCTTTCGACCTCATATTCTCTTTCCATGTCCAAACTGGCTGGCCTAATGTATTTACCATAAGTTCTTCAATGTCTTCCTTCCATCTTGCTCGAGTCTATCTTATATTGCTTGAGTCTCTCTGCTTATATTAGTACTTTTCCTGATTTATCTTAAACAGTTAACACAGCCTTTCCTGTGTGACTTCTTGACAGTCCTATCACTCTCATTTCAGTGCACTCATTTCACGCTATCTCTGTAATCTACTGTTCATTCCACCACTTTTCTTTTGCTTTATTTGTTTTTCGCCTTAGTTATTGTTTAATTTTTTTGTTCTTCTTTCTAATTCTGTATTTATGTTCTTCCATTTCCTTCTTTCGTCTATCCTCCTCACAATTGCTTCTGTAATATATGGTTTTCTTGTCCTTTTCGTATCTAACATTCTTAATGTTTTGCTTACAGCTTCCATCATCCCTTCTTACATTATTTCCCACCTTTCCTCTACTGTACCCCTCCCTATCTTTTCACTAATTATTCTCTCAACTGCTTTCTGGTACTCATTTCTTTTCACCCCGTTTAATGCTTCTACATTCCATTTTCTCCTCCCATCTTCCCCCTCCCCTCTTTTTGAATTTTAAATTACTCTTCATTAGTACTAAATTGCGGTCAGAATCTGCATCTGCTCCAGGAAAACTGTGTGAATTTACGACGCTCTTCGTAAATCTATGCCTATCCATTAGGTAATCTATTTGATATCTCCTTGAATTTTCTGGCATTTTCCATGTGTACCTAAATAGGTTGTGGTGTATAAACCACTTATTAGTTATAATTAAATTATTCCTCCTGCAAAACTCTCTAGCTTATTCTTTCCAGTCTTTCCTTTTTCCTAAGCTGTGCTCCCCTACCTCACTCCCATCTTTCCCTTTTCCCACCACAGCATTCCAGCCTCCTCATAGACTACAACCTTGACGTTGGACTTGCATTTTCCGATGACCCCTAGAGCATTGCTGGCAGGAGCACGAAAATTGCCTCCGGTAGGGTCACCCCTGCTAGATAGGTCGAAGGTCGGAGGCAGACCAAAGGTAGTCCATGCAGCGTCTGTTCCTCAGTGAGGTGCCTGCATAGGCATCTGACCCCAGTGGGGCTGCCATTTATGTGATGGTGTAATGTTAAAAACACTATTGAGGAAGGCAACGGGAAACTGCCTCAATTATTTTCCCCAAGATATATTTTTCTTATTAAATTGTTAACATGAAGTGATATTTCGATAGTAATTTTATGGAATAATACCCTGGGATTCTCAAGTGAAAACGAGTGTACTAGAAACTACTCTGAGTTATTAATAATTGAATTCATGGTGACATGACTAAATCCAGAGGTATATTTTTAGACTCTCATGCCAGGAAAACCTTGAAAATCTATTTTATTATTTTTAGTGGGCTCAAGGTTTTTGTATGACATAAGAAGACCCATTTTAGCTGGTGATTAACAGTTAGTACACGGGTATTAAGGGTCTCATTTATTAATTTAATCTTTGAAGTATACATTCTTGTTATTGCAATTCTTCATTAATCGGTTATATCACTTTAGATTTACAAAAAAATTGATAAAGTTTAGTGGGCCAAATGATGTAAGTATGCAGGGATGGGGAATCAATTAAAAGATGATAAAACTAAATTTAAGACCTACATATAAGCACTAGTCTCCACTATCTTATTTATTTTTCATGGTAGTGTCTCCATGACTCTTCTTGACTCTAATGACCATGACTCTTCTTGAAAAGTGGATGCACACAGTCAAGTCCTGATCTAAAAGTGGCGGTTTTATCACTGCCTTCTATATTTGTCTTGGTCTAGAAGGAGTACATCTTCATGACAATACATGGGGTCAATGTAAACCTGAAGAACAATGTGAGCGACACTAAAGGAAGACGAAAAATGCTTTCTGGAAGGACAAAAGAATGACCCCAAGATAGCAATGCAAATGAATCTGGACTGCCGACTTGTGGTTCATATACGAAATAAGCAGCGACTGGTGGTTTGACTTTATCATATGCTATGCATCTCTCGGACGGATCTGTGTATGGGAAACTTTTTTATAAAAGTACTGTTTCATTTTGTCAAAATGTCATACTAATGAGAACATGACATGAATGTGAAATCATAAACGCCTACAAAGATATTCGAAAGATAACGTACGATGCATTCAGGATGGGATAAAGGTGTAGGCAAGCCGAGCAACTCTGTTGCACTAAGGACTTTAAACATGACCGTAGTAATCAAGTTAGCTAGCAACAGGTAGTGTGCTAGTGTTCCAGCTAATTTTTTTGCTTTGGCTGTAACATGCTACATATTTTATGGAATAGCTTCTATTGTAGCAACTACAAAACAATAAAATGCAATTTGTACAAATTTTCACATTGGTTTTCCACCTAGTGTACCGGTAGGTTGAAATCTATTGGAACGATAGAGCAGCGAAGCTTTCTTGTCAGTACCTTTCAACTTCTCCTACACCATTTCTAGGGAGGATTACTAATTAGAGGTAGGTTTAAGTGGGTTGGTAAATGAAATAAACCAGAGTGCATCAGAAATTCATGAAAGTATTGAAAATGTCAAGTCCCCCTTTACCCTTCCTGTCGGAACCCACATTTACATCCACGTTTCACCCAGCGGTGTCACTACCCTATCACTATCATGCAGGGCGAATGTGATGTGATCGTCATAGGAATTTCTGAATATAGTTAGGTTCTTTGATCATCGTCACGTTGAGGTACATAACTTTGTTCATGCCGTGATTACGATTTGTGCGAGGAGATAGAGAATATCGGAATCTGTGCGTGCCACGGTTCATTTTTCTTTTATGTGTTTGGTCTAATCAAACGATGTTACGTTCGATTCTAATGATTCACTCGGCAGACCCACAATAGGAAGGGTTTCTGAAATAATCAAGCACCATTAAATATGTACTAAACGAACAAACCTCATTGTAAAATAAATTGTACCTATATTTCGAGGTTTTCACCCAATGATTAATAATTGAAGCTTAATAATTCAAAGCTTATTGTGTGCTCTTGAATGGCCAATGGAGTACCTGAACTTAACAGTGAACCATAGGAAAGGAGGCAGTTTGACGTTCATAGTTTCCCCCAAAGAATGCACGATACTTGTCTCGAGTCATATGCAAAAAAAGTAAAACACACTTGCGTTTTACTTTTTTTGCATCATGGATTTCCACAAAGTCTCGGCCTCTACCATCAAACTCGAGTCATATCTTTGTGCATCGAAGAGATTAGCAACAACGGGATTAGATAAAATTTGTGTGAATGTTTATGGAATTGCATTATCATCTCTCTCCCTTGGGAAGCTAGGATTTTTGGTAGTTCAGTACAGGAAACCCACATTTGTCAAGAATTTTAAGCGGATCGGTTAGAAAATTTATAGTTAAAATATTTTTGGGCTTATTGTTAGTCGAAATACAACCGTTCCAAAATCTCTGATTGGTATAAAAGATGATATTAAAGCAAAACTTTGCGACACATTGAACGTTTTAGTTATTTTGGTTAGCTAAAGGAAAAGCAATATTACTTTTAATTCTACTGATTACTTTTTCAAAAAGTTATTGGTTAGTTACAATTTCCCCGATGTCAGTTTAATTTAGCCCGGTTACATTTTTCCAGTACTTTTTCCGTCACTGTAATACGGTAGGTAATTTTTTTGACGTGAACTATAAAACGTCCAGTGAGTGGAATTCAGATCCGATCGCGACCACAGGCTCTTATTATGCTGGCCCTGGCCCCAGTAAAATTATCTCAGCGAATGTATTGCATTTATTCATCGCAATGATATATTTTTCATTTGAAAAATGAACGTGGTCGTCGCAGAAACAGAATAGTTGTCAACCAACTTGGGCATTAGGAGCAACAAAATTCCCGACCTAAAAGAATAGAGCGCTTACGCCTTAGTATTTGCATGTAATGCTTCGGAGTTGAAGGAAGAGGATATTCGGAGCGGAGTTAGCACGAAAATTGGAAAGTACGTTTTCTCTGCCCTATTAGAAAGATGCTTATTTGTTGACCCATTGCTTTTTAATTATCCCAGGCGTCTGTGTTTAAAATCTCGTCGAGTTTGGGACAGTGTAGTTACGAGTTCTAGGAAGATTAAAAATGTCCAATTATGGAAATTCAGGAAGGGCGATATTGGCCAATTATCTTTTTTTCTGCATTCAATCGTACTCCTTGCTCTTTCCTTGAGCGGCTCTTCCGCTCTTGTGTACTGCTTTATGCGTAGAGTGCAGTAGCGGCTTAGTCATATGACAGAGAGTATCCTTATTGTAGGAAACAGCCGTAATCAGGCACTATGTTAGCGCAGTATGACGCAGCTTCGTGAATGAATATTTTCGCAGTGTTGGAGGAGAAATATACTCCATGATAATTCTCACAAACCTGTGATGGTAATGTAAAACGGAAGGTATGGCTATCGCGTTTATGTGTGGGTAATTATTGGAGGTTGGCATTGATTTTGGAGATTAGGGAAACCTGGAATGGAGATTTTCCTTTATTGGTATGGCTTGGTTGCGCAAACTTCTCGCATTTAAAAGCCATTGAAGATTCTATTTCACGACAACAGTTTCGTTAACTTGCCTAACGGTAATAAGTTGTGACAATAATTCCAAATTATCGTATCCAATGCAGCATAGCAACTTTTAGTCGAAAAATTGGGTTGAAAAAGTTGGGTGAGAATGGAGACCACGACCTATCAGTTGTTTGTTTGTTTGGGCTGCTATAATGATAACAAATATAGGTTGATTATTCGTTACAATCCGGGGTTGATACTTTTTAAAAAAAAGTACCCATGGACTTGTGGCCCATTTGTCTCCAAAATTTTTTAAATAAAATTTTGTTTTGAAAAAAAATATAATGCGTCGTGGGCTTAGGTCTCGCTTTTATCTTAGAACAGATTTTGATACGCCTACTGATAAAAATCATCAAATAGGTAGCCCTTATGTTTCAAAAAGAATATGGGAATGTATCCAAATAGTGCTCCTTAGGTTCTGCGTAAATTGATATTCCTCTTGACTTAAAATTCGTATTGAATGTAAAAGCGATCCGCAATGTTTGCGACATCCGCAAGGTAAGAAACTTTTGAGTTTCAATATTAGTGGGTTTGATCAATTTTTTTCTCTTCCCCGTTTACAGTTTTTCGTATCAATTTCACGAATTATTTCTTCTCTCTCATTTCATTAAAGAATGTTATTTAGCAGGTTGGTAGTTATTTTTCATTTGTTTTTCGAATTTCTGATTAAAGTTCCAATAGTGAATCTTCTGAAAAATAATACAAAACTCAGAACGCAAATGGTAATATAATTTTCTAGTAGCATTTTATCACAGAATAAATGAGCACTTTGTTTTTGTTTATATGTTAGCTTAATAATATATTTTTTTAGCTTCGTTGAAAGCAAGTATCTCAATGTTACCCATTTTCTGTCGTGAGTTGTTGCTTTCGAGAGAGGATAATAACTTTAAAGAGATCGTGTCACCGCCATCGTAGTGAGAAATTGAATCGTTGGTGTGCATTCGGCGACACGAAAATATATCATCAGGAATTTACTGGGTGTTCTAACGTAAATAAATTATTGAAATGAAAAGCATATTAGTGAATGATAGTTGTTGCAACAACAACTATCTGACGGTTACATGAATAAAAAAACGTGCTCGAAAACCTTTTCTCTTGAGTGATACCACTGAAGGGTGAGTTTGCCAGTGTCAACTGCCACCTGTTCTCGATCTGGAACACCTGAGACGGGAGCAGTTGGTTTTTCTCTTCTATGTTGTGTCTTCTATGTTGTGTCTTCTATGTTGTCTAACTTTCATGATGACTTTTCAATAGATATAAAATCTTAACCGAAAAACATGTTAACTTTTCATTAGTTGTCAAAACTTAAACGAAAATCCTCAAGTCTAATAGTATCGTTTCCTTGATTTTATGCTCTGCAACGCAATGACTGAATGTTCTAAGGAAATGCGTAAAACATTGAACTAAAAATTTCTTACGGAATTTTACCATAAACTATTACGTATATTCTTATCTGAAGAGTCAGCAACGTTAGTCGGCGGATGTTATATTTCCCCGGAAGTGAAGGGCGCAGTAACCTTCGAAGTCTTTGGCCTCCTTTCCAGTGAGGACACATTTACAATTTAAATGTTTTTAGGTGTACCAAAAAGGGAACCATTCTTCTTTTACAGATTATCCATGCTCAAAGTCATATTTGTAATCATAATTCAAATGTTCATTAGACTTTCTGGTTGGGAAACGCATGATGAACGGTTGCGTCCATGACTGTTTCTCTGCCCGCCTGTTATTAGGCGTCGGGGATTTCATCACTGGTTTTTTTGACCACCCTGGATAGTAAGAATTAGCCATTTAGTTGAAACTGCAATGTAGATCGGAAATCTCCAAAATATTTCTGTGTGTGAGCTGCTTTGACTCATGAAGTCTTCTAACCTGAAGACATCAATAGAATGGAGCTGAAGAAACGATCGTCATCAAGAGGAAAATCAACGCGGATGCGAAGCAGCGTCACCCGCCGCGGAAATCAGACCCAACTGTTTATGCATATACATATCAGCATCCAAATCTATATATATGGAAGGCATAATGTGATAAAAAATAATATCCGTGACACTGTGCATGATTTTTGTTTTTCTCGATTTGTATTAAGTCGACATTTGAGATTATCAAATTGAAAGTCGGACTCGGCTTGGGAGGCGGTTGCTGCCTACAATTGAGTTAGTGGCTTGTTTCGCTACGTATAGTCTCCGGCGATAGCGCTTGACAAACAATGCCATAGTGTACTTTAAAGTTTGGTCTACTTAGTACGGTCATTTATGGCTGATTCAAACTGTTCCCCGCAGACAACCTTGAGTTTTATTCATCTTTTGATGGCTCTAATTGTTCATTTTGCCTTCGGTGATTGATCAAAAAGCGGTGATGCGTATCACATAAAAATTATCATTCCCTTTAACAAATATTTTTTTAAAAAAATTTTACAAAAAACTGTCCTATTCGCTGTCTATCAGTTATTTCTAAGAGTTCAGTTTTCGTTATGGTTAATTTAATTTGATTGTTGTTTCTTTTTGTTTTCTGTTCATCAATCAAAGTTGTATAAATCTTAAAATTGTGATCATTACAGGTAATTAAAATTAAATTTGTAAAAAAATATTTAAAATTTCAAAAAGTTTATCCGATTTCTCTTTTCCCTTTAGTATTATTTGTTATGTATTCTCATTTTCTGAAATTACAAATTTGCACAGATGAGCCTGACATAGGAAATTTGGCAGAAGTACGGGCCATTTCGAAATGTTAAAAAAAAAACGTAGCCAAACTTGAATCCTTAGCCCAGTTACTCCCATAAAAGTCGGAGGAAAGTGAAAAGAATCTTATCTAATTTAATTTTTCAAAAGTGAAGAGATAATAATAAGCTATATTTGACTGTTTTGTCTCTTTTTGAATTTAGTCCCCGCGGATACTTGGAGCATGACCATTAAGATATCGACAGGCGCAAGTTAAGGGCAAATATTAGGTGCTTCGAGAATCGTGTATCTGAGGCTTTCCTAACGTTTTGACTGTGTAGATATCACTTAGTTGTCTGTACGCATTGACTTCCTAGTTGCCAATCTTTATCATCTTCATTCTGAAAAGTTGAGGATTTGAACCGTTGGGAATATCTACTGGTGGGTAACCTGCAAGGCATCTCTGAGCTATGTGGAAGGGGTTGATTCCGAATCGGAGGTACGCTATTCAGAGTGCATATTACTAAAAGATTAGGAACTGATAAATTGTGTATTTCAGACGATGGAAATTACGCTTTTAAATAGTTTTGCATCCACTACTTTGTGTCCAAGTTTCTTGCACGTCTCTAAGAATGCAATACGAGCTGCTGTAGTGGTTGTAATACAATAGTATTAACTATTTGCGATTGCAGCTATAAAGAAGGCTACTCTAGCTAAAACCTTCGGTGACGGTGCTCATGATGTAGTTTTTTGCGACAAGTGTACAAAGTGATTTAACGTTTCTCGGTTAGCAACTTCATCTTCTCACCTTTGATAAAAAGCCTCATCCGTAAATTGTTAGTGGGTCTCATGGATTTCAACACTTGTTAAACAATGTTTCTGTTTTTAATTATAAAACTTGATAAATTATGGAAAATAATTGGTTGCGAATTTTTCAACCACTCTAACTTTCACTCATTTGTTTTAAGTATGAATTTTAAATCACTTTCAAGCCTTTTGGTCTTAAATGTAGAGATCCTTCTGTTTAATTCCCCGTAAATCTCATTCCCTGCGCATATCATAGCTTTCATTTTTTCGGAGAACTCTTAAAACGTAATTTTGTTCTTGCTTTCAACACTTTAAATGGCGGAACATTCGGAAGAGAGAATTTTTAAGACGCCATCTGTTATTTAAATACAGGTGGTGTGAAAATTTGCCAATGGAGATGCTGGATCGCGGCCTTAAAAGAGAAACTGTGATGGAATGTAAAAATATATTTCTCATAGTTGGATAAACAACTCGAATTGCCACGATACTAACTTCACGAATGCAGCAGTGCTGATGTGAAAGGAAATGTGAGAGATTCGAGTGAGAAAAAATAATTCACATTGACGTAGACCGAGTGTCCGTGTGAACATTATTGTTAATTTCGGCTAAAGTACGAGTATTTGAGAGAATTTTTGGGTCCCCATTCTGTGTAGAGCTAGGATATCACTGTCGGCTGTTGATTTTGAAGCGCAATTTAAGGTTTTATAACCTTTTTTTATCTTAATATAACATCTGTATCATAAAATCTTGTGATACGATAGCACATTTTGAGATGTTAATTTTTCCTTGTTGCGAACTTTTATCTGCTTCCTTATAATACGCTATCAGTTAGACCATTTGTGCTTATCATAGAACGTGAAATTACCATTCATTATTGAATATCTTTATTGAAATGATATTCTCTAAACGTAACTAGCCGTAGTATATTGGCTATCGAATACTAATTGAGCGATTGTAATAACTTATTCTTGTAACTTGAAAGAACTATTTCTTCATAGTTGTGTATTTATTTTATTCTTGTGAATTAT
The DNA here is from genome assembly GCA_002093875.1 of Calopteryx splendens. NCBI lineage: Eukaryota > Metazoa > Arthropoda > Insecta > Odonata > Calopterygidae > Calopteryx > Calopteryx splendens. Next base: position 48,265 of record LYUA01001577.1, read on the forward strand.
CAATAATTGTCTTAACTGCTTCACATAGCACAGTATTTTCGGTATTCAACTCAGTCGAATGGTAGTTTCTGACTTCCGTTGAAGTCTTTGGTGACCTCATTCGTGAGAACGTGTAAAATATGTTTGCTTTTTCCGACAGTTAAGTTCGATTAACGAAGAGAAATGAATTTCTGGCGTCTGATCCAAAACCTTACTCCCATTTTAGATTTGTTTTTTATCTTAATATAATTATTTACCGAGTTCGCATCCTAATTCTCGTTTATGTCGTCGCTGTTTGCTCGACCACTGCTTCTGGAACGCGACCGACTTCGGCATAAGGTAGAAGTGGAGAGTGTCAAGGAATGCGTCCCCGTAATCCTGTGTGAAAACGCGACCCTCCAGCTAAACTTGACCCCGTTAAAAAAACTGGTTTTGGTGTTCTCGTGTATCTATGGGATCGAGCCAAGATTACGGACTCCGCGTCCATGACATCGGTCGTGGTCACGGTAACACCCTTGACCATAGGTTGGAAGACCTCATTCCGCCTGATTATTGTTGGCTCCGTTGCATATCTGTTTATCCATTGGAATTAGCTGTTGAATGCGGGATAATAAGGAAATTCGCTTCGACTAGCTCATAGTCTCCTACTTCACCCGAGTTTTCTTACCAAGGATAGGTGCTTCCGCTTTCCAGTGAGACAAGAATGCTCCGTAGAATATCTCCGATTATTGGGCGGTCGTTTTTTTCACTCTTCCCGGCTCGGAGGGTACTAATGAGCAGGAGGCTTTCTCCTTCCTATCACCTCTCCCCCCTTCCCGTTGCTTTTGACTGCTCCCCCCTCCCTCGCTCAGCTGGTTGCCACACGGCTTGGTTGCTTCCAGACTCGCAAGCCGCACCTCCTCCCAGTTTAGAGATCTTCCTTCCTTACCTGTCCAGTTTTTTTTGACCAATCACCTCTCTGCGCCTGCTTTAAGTGACCGACCCATCGGAAGTTAGTCAACAGTCCGTGCATACCTTTCCTGTCTGTAGGTGAACGCTTACCGTTGCTTTCACCCGATCGCTCAGCGAGCGCACTTTGTTACAACCCAACAGTGTGCCTTTTGGGGAATCATGGACCAGTAAGTTCTCGGGTTGGTGCTCCCGCACCATCCATTTCCCTCACGTCGGAGTCTCTTGTTAAAATATATTGTCTTTTTCAGTGTTTGTTTGCGCGTGAGTGACGAAAGCGTACCTTCTCTGCTGTTATTATGTTTCCTGGTGTGTTTTTGGGAGATCAGTGTTAGAAGGAAGGCGATCAAGTTTAGTGTTTGGTGGTTTAATTTTTCAGTTTTTATTTGTGACTCCATTTTCCCGTACAGAGTTAAGTTATCGAAGATATGAGTGTTTCCACCAGTTATTGTGTTAATCGTGATTCGGTCAAGGATTTTCTTGGCGATTTTGAACGCATCAGCTTCGAGACCTGTGGAATGGTTTGTCATAATGCTATCATCTATGATGTGTCGATGCTTAAAATATGAAGTGAGGGATGAATTTTTATCGCATTGGGGGGATGGCAAGTGTATATTTTTTACGCATACCGTTACCGGGCTTGCCTCCGTGTAGAAAAAAGATCCCTCGACCCACATTTGGGAGAGTTCGTGAATGGCAGGGCGTCATGTAGGCCAGTGGCACAGGATAGCCCGCAAAATATTTTGGTAGTGTCTTTTCTATTAAGTGAATAATATCAAAACCGCTTTTTGTGCCTTGGTCATATTGCACACTTCTTAACTCGTTAATGTTCCTGATTGAAGTTTCAATTTTGACATTTAAGTTATCGTGCATATGTGGTGTCTGCTTAGGGGCATTATTCCGTTTGCCTCACGAGAGGAGCAATTCAGTTTTTGAGAAACTTACGAGACGTCCGTGAATCCAAATTTCTTTCCAACTTTCTCCCCTTCGGCATGAATAGCCTTCGGATTTTGCCTTGATTCATCTCACCCTAATGACGGTGTGAAAACTACTCTCTCCACCTTAGATTTCCGTTTATTTTTTTCTTTCAATTTTGATATAGTAGACTTGGTTTACTTCCATTCCTCGGCCTTCCCCTTGGGGTGGAGTGACCTAGAGAAAGACGGCGAGTCGATCCGAGCTGAATGAATAAATAAGGTAAAACAATTTACTCAACGCCGGTATGAATGAGAGCTATTATGCCGGGCGTTTTTCCACGTCATTTCGTTGTTTTTCATAAGACGTGGCTGCAAAATTATTTGAGTGCGGAGGACATTTGAGCGAAATTATTCTTAGTGACATTATGTAATTTGTAGGTAGACTTGGGTTTTAATACTAATATTTGCGCAGGGTAAGTGATGTACCTATGTTATGAAATGCTTGGAAAGGGTATTTGGAAGTATTTATACGCCAATGCATTCGCATAATAAGATAGGATTTATTGTTGAGGTAAGTAATTTCGATTTTTCGACATTTTTGTAGCCGTCATACTCTTGAGCCCCCTAACTTATACTTGAGCTGTTACGTATTTCATCTAGTATCATTAGTTTTTGTGGAGCTTTCCGGCAGAGGAAACAGGTTATTTCGCGTTTTTCAGATTCTCTTATCTTGCGAGTGCATCAAGTAAATCCAAAACTTTGTGTTAAATGTTTTAACCAATGCCAGTGAATCTTATTGTTTTATCTATTATTCACACCCATGAAACTTGCGAATAATATTTAATAATGGTGCTCATGATGATCTCACTTATAGCTCTTTGTCTGTTTAAAAAATTATGTTCTATCCTAATCTCCTTTTTGTGACTAGAACTTCTGAAGTCATTTCTCGTTTGTATTTTATTTTCATTCAATTTATTTAACAAACATCTTTGTCCAATGCCGACAAAAATGTGAATTTATAAAAATGTTTTTAGATGCCTTTCGAATAAACGTCTTGGAAATAATAACAGTAAAGTGTTTTTCGAAATGGCTAATAGCTTGTAACAGGGTACAGGATAATATCTCGTTAATTTCCATGGCAGATAGTTACTGTCAGTTGTTTGAACATATATTTATTTTGTCGGGAAAAAATTTGAACTGAATGTCGGGTGCACATCGACAAATATTAAGGTTGCGAGGAGTTACAGTATTTCTTGTCCCATGAACTCCTATGTTAGCCACATAGTTAAATTTTAAAGGACTGGATTGATGAATGCTCTATTTCCCTTTTGATAATTTGTGTCTTTACCATGAAATTTATTTATTTTTGTAATGATTTTAAATTATGCGGGTAAAATTACCTTGGGAGAAGGTGACTTATGCACGGACCCTCTCAATAGTCACCTCATTCACTCAGCGCATGAATAAATAAGATAAAACTTACGTACTACAAAATATTTTTGTGTTGCATAAGTTTTGAATTAATTTATTGTATTCTTAGGAGGAATTAAAAATCGAATCGAAGCCGAAATAAGTCCAAAATGAAATTTAATGATACATCTCGAAATGCCCTCCTTTGTCATTATTTTTCTTTCTGGTTGGTGTTTTAGGGATTATAGACTGCAGATTAATAGTATTTGTAGTTCAAATATTCAATCCCACTCATTAAGGTCGTACTCATTGTCCTACAAACTAATAGACTTTGTAATAAGAGAACGCTCGTTAGCACTGGTGATGGTAATTATTTACTTTTGATGCTCATTAAATTATAAATATTTGCAAAGATTAACTCATGCATTGTAAACATATGTAAATTAACTTGGGAAGGATTGCATGAAGTGATTGGAATTTTAATGGGGGAAATGTGACTTGTCCGATTCTATCCTAGCAAATTAAGTTTTATGAATTCGGTGAACGTCACCAGACATCTCTGTAGTGTTAAATTAGGTAACAAATGTAATAAACTAAAATCTACCCGGTTGAGTTGATTTATGTGAAGTCGAGGGATTTTGTCGGAGGCTGCTTTAACGTTCACGAGTTTCATTTGATATACTGTAAATGAAATTAATGTTTTTGCTAAGATTGTTGCTGATACGTGCCACGAGTTATTCTCCCCGTTAAGAAATAGGGTAAAGGAGCAGGACCAAAAACGTTAAAGCTTCTAATCATTTATAAAATATTGGCGAGATGAGTTTGGGGATATTTTTTGCTATTCTTGCGTTAATGTGCGTCGTCGCATGATAGGGAGCGCTTGCCGTCATGTTTACTTGGAAATGCATTGCTTCAAAAGACGTGCGACTATGTTATTTGTATTACAGTACCTAATTTACTTTTTGCCTTATTTCTCTCGGCTTGGACTGTGACTTAGAGTAATATTTATTACATAACCAGTATTTAGTATGAGGAAGAAGCGAAGATACATGTTTAGCTAAGTATGACCGAGTTAAAAACTTATGCATGGTGATTTAATTCCGTGTTTTTAAGGGAAGAGCCAAACGCGGTAAAATAATCTGATCAGTAGGTAGTATGCTTTTCCAAAGAAAGATAATTTATGGAATGAAGTAAAGGAATACACGTGTATGTTTAACATTTAGTAGATTTTAGTGTTTTACGTGCTTTAATAATTTAAGTGAGGTAGGTCACTTGGTATGGTCAAATTAAAGATAACATGTGCACACCACTTGTCGTTAATGAATTACAGTGCCAAGACCCATCCATATAAACACAGGTAGGCTCCTGGTACTCGTGCAGGTGCCACAGAATTCGTCTCATGCATTGCAGTGGGTCAGTAGACTTTTGTTCAGCAGTAAATTATTGAGCTTTTATTGCAGGCATTTAGTTCAAAATCTAATGTTTATACCTTTGCAATAAACAAGGTATACTCACTTTAAATTTCAACTATTTCTTATCAGTGTCACACAGAACTTAAAATTTTGTCAGTTTTTAAGATTGTTGTTACAAGAAGCTCCAACAATTTTTTCCAGCTGAAGACTTTTTAAGCTTTGTGATGCCCCTTTGGTCGAGGTTATGAATTTTTTACTGAATAGACTAAATATATGGGTTAATGACAGATAAACATAATGTAAACCTTATAGAAAATATTCTCAGGCCCAAGGCAAATTTTATGCTTTGAGAGACATTTCCAGCTCGACATGCTATTTCGTTGAGAGGAAATTTAATTATCAAAATTATGGCTATATTTCAGACTGGCAGCACATCCTAACTTTTCCACAAATTGGTCCTAAATGAGCTCTTGTGTACTCCCTGTATGTATCCCCTGCACCTATATATGTATGCCAAGCCCACAAATAGTTGGGTGAGCTGGTGGTCTATTGGGTAACATTACCACAGATGCTCTAGCCAGGTCGGATGACCAAAATACTCTGACCAGGCCAGCCAACTATTGTTGGGCCTGTGGTGCATAAATAGATGCAGGGGCTATGGAGGCTGTGTCAGGACCAATTTTTGGAAGTATCAGGATGCACTGTCAGCCTTTCTCAATGGATGGATCTCTAGTAAAAAAATATAGCACTTCAAGAAGCTATATTAGTATGCTCAATGGGGCTGAATTTTATGATGCATAAAATCCTATCTCAAATGAAAATTATTTAATTCAGTTTGTCCATTGTTTCAGCAGAAACAATATGGCTAGGAAGCCGGGATGGCCTGACAATGTGGGAATAAAGGCAATAGAACTAATATTTCCATCCCAGTATGTGGATCAGAGGGAATTGGAAGTATTTGATGGCGTATCCGAAGGAAAATATACTGTTGGCCTTGGCCAATCAAAAATGGGTTTCTGCACTGACCGTGAAGATATCAATTCCCTCTGCCTTACTGTTGTGACTCGCCTATTGGAGCGTAATAGTATTGGTATGTTGATTTTAGGGTTATATTAAGTATATTTTTGTATTAAGTAATTTCTAGGTTATGTTCATTGTTGTATTTTATTCCATGTGCCTTTCAGATCATGCCTGTATTGGACGGTTAGAAGTTGGAACTGAAACGATTATTGACAAATCTAAAAGTGTTAAATCTGTACTGATGAAAATCTTTGAGGACTATGGTAATTACAGCATAGAAGGAATTGACACAACAAATGCCTGTTATGGTGGAACTGCAGCTTTGTTTAATGCCATTTCCTGGATTGAGTCAAGTGCTTGGGATGGTGAGTTGACTTACTATTTATTATTGAGGTTTATTGGTATTTGCTTTGTGTAGCCAACTTCTTGTTTTAGTTTTTTGACATAACTTCGTGCATGCAGCTCATAAAGTATTGCTGGTAAAATATGGCTCATTGTCCTTATGGGGGATGACTGAATGAAGAATGCTATTAACTACCACTGAAGGAATTCCCATTTTTTAATTTTGATTGGTCCTCCTCCTTCATAACCACTTGCAAACTAAAACTTAAAAAAGGATGAATGTAAAACAAATAATTTAATTCATAAAGTGGTAGTGCTCTCTTTTCCATTCAATTTGAATAGTTAAATTTCGAAGCACCAATGTAGTTTACCATTTAGGTAATATTCTCACTCGAGGTCTGGTTCATATTAGGTTGTTTTAGGAGCATCTTAGTTTCATTATTACAAAATGAATAGGGCTTTAATTTCCTTATAAGTATTTATGGATTAAGTACTATATTATAAAGTGATTATTTCAGTTCATTTGATCTTAGGATTTTAAGAATCTTTTATTATTTGATGAAATATATTTTTGAGTATTGTTACATGTAGCTTATAACTGTTTTTTTGTTCAGGTCGATTGGCTATTGTAGTGGCTGCCGACATAGCTTTATATGCAAAAGGCAATGCTCGTCCAACTGGTGGTGCAGGAGCTGTGGCTATGCTGATTGGACCAGATGCTCCCTTAGTTTTTGATCGAGGTAAATAGTATATTTTAAACTCTGTTGGATATTATTTGTTCCTATTACAAGGGAATTATGTACCATAATCATTTAATAAGTACCTACTATGTTAGATATACATAGTCAATGTTTAAGATCTCTCTGTACATCCATGTTTTTTTTTAATTTTTGTTCATGATAAATATATGTAAAGATCTTCCCATTTGTATGGTCTTCTTAAAAGGGACAGCATAATGTATGTGTAATCCATTTTAAGGACTTGCTGTGTTGCTTTTATGGTTCATGTCCCAGAAAGGGAAAATTCAAATGCCAGTTTTCTTTCCTTCTGAGGTCATTTTACATTATTCCAATTTTTCTAACTTCTACAATGTCGTTTGACTTCAGTTGTAGCATTTCTCACACCTAAAGCAGAAGAGATTTTTCATTCATGTTAGTAATGAAATTGATTTTCGTTCTTATGAAGTTGTTAATTTTGTTGATGTGGGTAGTGAACTTGATTATTTCTACCAGGTTTTTTAATTTTTTTAATAAGTGGATCCCACTTTTTGGGGTTGTTAAAATTTTATTCCCCTGTCCTGCATCATGTATTAGTTAAGAAATTAGGAAGAGGTTGCATAGGATAGCAAAGTCTAATTTTGTCAAGTAGACATCAGTGAGGGTATTTTATGCAGCTCTGTATTAAACAATATTCTTTTATTAATATTATAAAATATGTAAAAATGAACCATGGGAATTCTGCTCCAATTCTTCATTCATTGTAGCATATTAAGATGCACGTTAAATGCATATCCTATACAATTTGGCTGATTGTACAACAAAATAATTTATCATCTTTTGTGCTGTTATGGTCTCTAGTTTCATTTAATACTCATTCTTAATCTATGCATTAGATGATTAATTTAACCCTCAAGTCACCATGAGAAATTCAGGACTCTTGGATTTTTTAATAAAACATTTTTGGCATTATTATCTTAGGTGCAATATGTATTTTTGTTCTGGCCTTTATGATCTTCTAAAAATTTCAGTATTATATTTTTAGGTAAACTTCTGCTAGAGCCAAGGATAAAATAGGATAGATTTGCTTGTTCAACTCTTTATGGCTAAATTTGACTTTCGGAAAAGTAGATTTTCAAACTTAACACTTTCAGTGCTGATGACTGCTTAAGCAGTCATGCCGCCCCCAT
>LYUA01001577.1:329324-347630 GCA_002093875.1 Calopteryx splendens
GGGGGGGGGGGCACGTCTGGATAACCAACCATCCACGCAAATGCCGGGGCTGTATTTTCCCGCCGCCATCGGCCGCCCGTGTGAAGCCGCGGGCGATCCCCGCCTCACCCCGTCGCGGCTGTTCGCCTCGAAGGACGCCTCGGATTCAAATCGCCGTTAAATGACGCCCGTGCTGTGGGCCGAGGGCTGAGTTGGATTTGAAAAACATTCCAGTCGAGGAATCAGTCACCTGATTTGTGAGTCCGGGGGAATAGGGGAAGGGGAAGCTCACTTTCTATGGTGGAGAGAACGGGGATCCGTAATATTTTTCGCCCGTGGAGTCTCTCGTAGCCTCAGTTATTCCCCGCTCTCTAGCCACTCTCTCGAGATACGTGCGGAGCACTAGTTAAAGAGTCGGTGTGCTTAATCTAGAGGTGGGTGTAAGTAATGAAATGCGAGTGAGTCTAGGGATTCATTGATGGACAGGTATTAAATTAAGCCTCAGATTAACTAGGTATCTATAGATAGCGTGCTTCACTCGAGTGTGATCTCTGTTTCAATTGAGTGCGGGGAATGACACTTCCACGGTGTGTTCTTGGTCTTCAAGCCTCGCTGGAGATTCAGATCTGGAGCTGGTAGTTTTTCTCTCAGAGGTGTTGCAACTGCTAATTTTATATCGCCTATCGACGTCTAACGGATAAAAATATTAATAGGACGGGCACTACAAGTTTTCCGAAGGCGGGATTCGAACTCGCGACGTTTGTGTTGTCTTTGAAACCGACTTGGTCGACTGAAAATCGATTTGTGGAGGTTAGTGTTAGGGAACTGACGATCTCAATGAATAGTTAGTGAGGAAATTATATAGTTATAAGTAATCGATCGCGGTACGAATATTTTTGATGCAAGATGTTCTCTTTAATGCGACGTCAACAATAAATGACGCATTTCTACTCATTAACCTTGCGATTCAGCGCAGGTGGACGGTTTGTGTTTGTCAGAAGTGCATATAATTTCCTTGCGAAAATCTGATTTCTGAACGGGTAATTAATACTTTTGAGGTGTATTGTGCAACCCAATGGCACACCTCAAAAGAATTCAGCGCGTTCTTTATTTTGCGAAATTAGCCTTCATCCGTGTAATTTATTGTATCCGTATCATAGGTATTTTCGCTTTTGGCTCTGGATGGGCCCGTGAGTCCACTGTGACCTCGATACGCTCCCTCTCACCGAAAGATTCTCAAAGATTAAGGTTATGGAGGCAGTGATTGCGCGTTAATGTATAGAAATAAATATTTTTTTCATTGGTGGAAAACGGTCACTTTCGGGATTTCGGGGATCAAAACCAAATTGTCTTGTAGGGTTGTTATGTCTCAATAAGGTTTCCTTCACGCGGTCCGCTATCTCTAAAAATTCCATCTTTCAAGTCCACTGTTGGCTCTTGGTGTTTTTTATCCCGCATATATATATATATATATATATAATGGAGGACATATATATATATATCCTCCATTAAAACCTCTTTCAATACCTGATAGATACGCAGAATTATTCTAGAACTTGTGCTCATCTTCCTGATAGAGACCGGATGCCGTCATGTTTTCACGGGCGCCATTACCGAACACAGGTTTTCGCTCGTTAAGAGGAACAGTGAAAATCTGAACTTTCTTTTATTGGTCATTCTCAGCGCGATGAATTTACTTTCATCTGCAATTAGCTTATGGAATCTCACGGTTAGTTAAGCCCACAATTTTATGAAAGGACTGCCTGACTAACCGCCATCCCTTCGAATCGTTCATAACGTGGAATGTGGAAAACAATAAAATTTTAAACGGTCACAGTATGTAATTATACAGAAAACCTGCACATATTTCTAGATTTATGAGCTAGGATTTGCGATGGCTGTAAAGGTGAAACGAGGTGAGCATTCACGAATTGTCGTTATGCCTTTTTTTGCTGAATTTGACAGCCATTGGAATGTGTCAGCGTCTTCGACCCGCGGGCCAACCAGCAAGCGATTGCTCGTTTGTATTCGAAACTTCTCGAACGAAAGAAAATAGTTGGAAGCTTCTCCGCCCAAGGTTTCACCCAATTGACGAAGAAAAAGTCCCGGAGGGGTTGATGGGTTGTGCTGGTCACGACCGTTTATCTCGCAGGGTTTCTTTTCTCAGCAGAGCAGCCTTTTCCCGCTCGGAAAATGCTCGGCGCATGCTCCCCGTGGTCTGTGCGTACGCGGTTCCGAGTTTTGAACGCAACGATTGCAACTGCGAGAAATATGTCGCCTCACCGAACTCCCCGTGCCTCATGAGGCGCGGGGAATGCTCCAAGAGAGGAGGTATCGGGGGGAGGGCGTGCTGGGGGGACCTTGGGTAGCATGCGCCAAGAACATGGCGGGGAGCGCATTTTGCTTTCACTGCTTCTCTTTTCACCGTTATCGCCTTTCGATTCTTTTATTTTTTTATCCCAGCTCGTGGACCTTTAGGTCTCACGGTAATTGACCGAGGAATGGCCAAATGAGCAGAATGTAAAGGTCTCTCGAACTATCGTCGTTGTTAATCGAGTGGTGTGGACAACTCTTTTTGCTGTCCCAGCGTTAGAATAAAAGCCGAGGGATGACCTTCATTGAGATAATATCGTTCCCACACGCGTGGCGTCTTATGCTCATTACCAGCCACGGCCACAAATTTCAGTAACCCGTTCGCTTGCGTTCCAAATGGTCCTCATTTTCCATTGTGTGATGAGAAAGAAACCTGATGGATGAGTTTATCCCAGCGCATAGCTTGAATGATGAAATCTTGGGTCTTCCACCGGGTTCAATTGTTGAGCACTGACATTTAGAGGGCTAACTTCGTCATCGTCTTCAAGGGTGAAATGAATCGTCTTCGCGGGTAACTTCACCCTTGAAGACGAAGAGAACTAACATAAGCCCTCGGCTCTTCTGTGTACGACATCATGGCCCGTTGGATGTTCCACGACTTCTTTACGCTATGAGGAAATCAAATGTTTTACTTACAAGGGAATTATTAATAACTTACTTACTAAGCTTATTCCGTCATACATTTGATGCATTTACTGCGGTGGTATGTGGTGCATAATCAGGAGAAATTGATGTAACTGTGTTGCAAGGATCGCTCGTATATTTTGTCTCACGTATTTTTCTTTTTGAGATCTCCCCGACCTCACTCCATCAAAAAGTTTGGTACTTACCCTAATGCAATGTGCACTTGCTTCGATTTACTTTCCAGCTAGGAGCAATTTTTACCTTTCCATCGGCTCTTTTCTGCGCACACAAATGAGGACACAAATCTATTGAATTTATTTGTGTATCCCGTGTTTGGCGTGTGAGGCACTTTCCAGCTGGCACCACTTCCTTCACACCCTCCCCCTGATGTCTTCGTCGCACTTCCACTCACTCCTCCGCGTGTGGTGAGTCGCAGTGTGTGGAGAGACCACCCTTCTCATCAAACGGTTATCGATGCTAGGATTAGTTTGTAGCGAAACTCGAAGCTGTCCTAATCTCTGCCGATCTTTTTATTCCCTGCATTCACTTTTCTATTACTTGTTTCTCGTTATTCATAATTAGCCTATTCCTCTTGTTCTTTCGTTAAATAGTTCCTTCCATTGAATTCTCCAGGAAGCTCTTGTTGCTCAGTATTTGTCCAATTTCCTCTTCTTGCCATTTTGTTGCATAGAAAAAATATGAAAAGGATTATAAAGAATTTTTTCTTACCATCCATGTTGTTGCTGTTATTCATTTTCAGTTCCCGTCACCTCCCTGAAATAGTTATCTCCATGTAATTTCATGTGTTCGCGCTTGTGGCACATAGGTAAAAATGTTCATAGTATTGGATTTATCGCTTTAAAAATTGGTATTAAAACTTATACATATTATACTTCTACTTTTAATTCTTCTACTTGTGTTCTGAACAGGCGACTTCTTTAAAGTTTTGAAGAGTGTCTTAAATAAATGTCTTGTAGTCAGGCGATTGATTTGAGAAAGTTAGTTGGAATGAAAAAATGGCGGGATTTATTTTCATCAGTTAATCTACCATTATTTTCTTCTCCAGAATTTGAAGCTCCTCCATAATAGAGGTATATTTTAAGAATCGAAATTCAAGGCAAAGCCTAGTGTTCATAAAGCAACGGCCGGGGTAGTGAGCTTTAACAGAAAACTGTTGAAAACGTCTTGTTGCACAAAGACACTAAAAATATCATTCGTCTTCCTTTTAACTGGAAGTTGAGTGTGTCATCAAAACCATATACAAGATTATAACAGTCTAGGCTAGTAGTGCCAGGAGAAAATTTGTCCTTTTACAGAAGGGTTTACATTTTACATAGCTACAAAATAGTTCCATTTAAACATCATATTTGGTAATTTTTGATCTTACAGAGCGCTAAAAATAAAGATTAATAATAATATCCCTATGAAGTAACATCTATATATTATTGGCACTAAGTATATGGGGAGGCCTACGATAGTCGTGATTCACGGACGGTAAAAACTAAGTGCAGCCTAGACTTATATTCACCCTAAACGCCTAGCTTGGTTGTCAAAAAGATTTTAGGGAAAAATGCCTGGTGGCCATGCCAAAATATCTTGTTTTCGGTATTTGAGAGAGGAGCACTGTGATGGGGAAAGCATGCGGGCATGAGAATCTTTCTTCTGAAATAGGATTTTTGAGCAGAGCGTTTGATTAAAATAGAATGGCACGTCACACTTGGCTCTGGGAATTTTATGTTGAACCTCTCACTGTTTTTACCATTCCTCGAATGTTTTAGACAATCAACCCCAAGGACTTCAGCCACGGACGTTTTTAAAGACTTTCCTTCCCCTTGGACATTTAGATGTATTTTCGTGTGAAGGATTGAAGGTATTATTTGGATACGCGGAGTGGTTGAGGGTTGGAGATGGGCTATTCATTTAGAAGTTCTTGGTGCACGATTCAGGTGCAGTTTCCACTTGACAAGATTTTTTTATCGTCAGCGATTGAACCTTCGATCCCGTTCATTGGATGAGCGTAAGATGCGAGAGATATATTCTCCCAAACTCGCATTTTGAGTTCTGATTGTGGGAATTGATGTTCAAAAAGGTGATCGCCGTGAGGAGAGATTGGCCTTTCGCTCACGTGAAGGGCACAATTTCCGAGCGGAAGTGATTGCATCGAGTGAGAGTAGAATGAATGTTCCGGAAAAGTGATTCGACTGCGCGCTCGTTTGTGACCAAGGGTCGTGATTTTTGGGTTATGACCTTCCCGAAGTAATTCCTCTAACAGTCCAATTTTTTTTCAGAACTTGTTGTGTAAAAGTTAAATTTATGGACGCGCACGAGTGTTTTTGCGATTAGCTCTCCTCCCTGCGCTCCCGTCTCTCCTAGACATTGATTTTTGTCCATAATGGGCCAGAACGCCTTTAATTTTCCTGTGGTCTTAATTTTTAAACTTCGCTGTAATTTTTATAGTTACTTTATTATCATTTCAATTCGCATAATTTATTGAGATACGCGTTGATTATTTTACTGTGGATATTTTAAATACGTAGCCACCTCTGATTCAGTTTGCTTCGTATGGAAAAATTATTTAACTTAGCTTATGATTTACGTTTGAGACGTGGAGATAAAACCGGTTCGCCGGCGAGCTTGTCTTTTGGAATGAAATGTAGATTGAGCCAACGTATTACAAATGCGCTTCATAGGTGAATTGAGATTGTGAATTAGATTCCCGCATTATAATGTTTCTAGACTTTATTTAAGTAATTCCTTGCGGCCTCTGAGAACTCGACAAAGAATTGTTTTTTCCATTTCCGAGTAGAAATGTTGCCATGGGGTGGTTCTCTCACTGAGGCCTGTAAAAACCTAATTACGGTGGTAAGTTTCGTGGACGGAACTGAGGAATAATTATTAGTGATAAGGTTACCCTCGTAAATCAGATGATCACAAAAGGACAATGGTAAAGAGAAATTGAAATGCACTCCGGGGCTTGGACGTAAGTAGGTGGAAGCGTGCGGCCAGCGAGCGGCGGGCTGATGGGTACGGAGAGCAAGCGGGAACGGGAGATGTGACCTTTTGAGACCGCTTCGCTTTCGTGCGCTTCCGAGTTCGGACTTGATGTGTCTTGGCAGGGAGGCAGCATGATGACAACTAATGATGGCAATTTGAGGATCGCTATTTTTTGGAATATGTCTGAAACCTTAGGAAAGGAAAAATGTGGAGTGGCCCGCAAGAAAGCTGCTCATGCATCTCGGCTGAGGCGTAAATGCTGCTCGTAGGGAGCGAGAATGGTGCAGGGTTGGGGGTCCGCGTGCTGTCTGAACCGCAAGACCTTCCAAAGTCGGAGGCTATTGAGAAAGAGCTTAACTAAACGTTTCCCGAGCGCATTTGGAGTTCCGGCGAGAAACAGAACTTGCTTCTGATCGATTTGCTCTTTTTTCTTTCGACATGTATATAGGAGGGAGAGCGGGGGTGGGGAGGGGGGGTTGCCTATGAGCGATACGGCCTTTTCAATGTCACGGTATGCTTAGGTCACTGCTGTGTAATTTACGTTTCTTAAAACTATTTCCCGTGACCCTGTTGATCTTTACTTTAGAAGAGTTTTGGGAATCGATTCAAAGTTGGGCAGGCGCTTGATGAAAATGGGTGCCGTGTATCTGCTGGTGCAACGCGCCTGGTGCTCACTAATGCTGCGCTGGAAATGTCTTCTCGTTTCCCCAACGGTGTGTTGTTGCCTACTGTAATTTTCATGCACAGTTTTATGTGCTCAGGACAGCTGGCATGTATTATTTCGGCGGAATGGGCGAGGGGAGCGATGCATTGAATTGAACTCGAAACCCGTCTCTATCGACAAATGTCGAGTGTTGGCCGTGTGACTAAAAGGCATATAGTATAAGCCACTTAATTCGTATTCACATGGAAAGTATTACAGATGGAGAGTTATGCGATATTAGTTAGTGAAACACTCGTGCACTGTACGCTTAGATTTCGTTACTTTTTCCAAGTGTCGACTAAGTCTAAAGAGTCTATTTATTTGCAAACGTGTCCAGATGGTAATAAGTTTGAATCTACAAAAGTGCTATCTTGCGGTGTAATGCTCGTTAAAGAAATCTATTTATGTTGAGCAGTGTTTTCATTAGTTGGTGCAACTAATGTTTCAGTTGCTACAAGCTCATCATATTTTCATCTTGTTGGTTTTATAGATTTAAACGGCCCATCCGTTGAATCTGAAAATTTTTTTCTAATTATCTGTTTTTTTTTATCTTCCCAGAGGGCCAGGTGGAAGTTTCGAGGGATGGCAAGTTGCTGAGTACTCTATCACCGGGAAAAGTATTTGGTGAATTAGCTATTTTGTACAATTGCAAAAGGACAGCTACCATAAAAGGTAAGAGATGGTGGTTAATTGAAAGAATAACTTTATCTCACGGAGGTGCAGAACTATTAAGCTTTCGTGAGCATGGACTAGTTTTGAAAGGGTGCAAACTAATCAGATTGACTTACCACTGCCGACACCAAGTTCCAGGGTTCGAGTCCCGGAGATCAGTTTATTGTGGTTGTGGGATTACTGAGTGAGTGCCTTGTATGGAAATTCTTCGGCTAAGTGGCGCGATGGATTGAACTTAACTAACTTCTGTATTCTCCAAAGATTTTTGTGCGTCCTTTTCTTATGTTACTTCATTTTATAAATGCTATCTTTTTGCGACTTTAAACCTTAACCGCATAAATTTTTGTGCTCTGAGAAGGAATGAATATCAGTCTTCTAGTTGGATAATTCTCGATCTGTGTTTAATTCTCCGTGTGTTGTAGGATGCATATTTCTCTCCGGGCGTATTCAAGGATTTAATTCCTGCCCTTCACGCCGTTCCATTTCCTTACAATGATGTGGAGAGGAGTACACTATTGCCAATTTTACTGCCTTAGAAAAGTATTAATTTTTTTCTTTACTCCTTAAACTACCTTTCCCACGCCTTCTAAAGTCTTCATATGTAGCATCATCTTTCGAAAACGTTCTGTCAACATAAAAACTTGTTCAACGACTTCGCCGTTCACACTCAAGCTCCCATTTTTCCTCATTCGCTTTCCGTGTTCCCAAAATTTGCACTAATTCCGTCTCAAATGACTCCTTGGCACTCACCTAACCTTCTTTCGTTTATCTCCGACTTCAACGTCCCGCCACCCACTTCCAATTCCATCCACTTTTCTGACGTAACATTCATTCTGTGGAATTAAAATGATGTGCACCTGATTATGCCGGACGACATTTTAAGCAACCTCTTGGGGTCTCAGAAATAGTTAGGGAGTGAGTTATTTTTCCATTTTCTGATCCACCTCATCGTGGCCTAACTCGCTAGGCGCCTGGCAGATGGGTGGGTTGGATGCAACATTGGGTAAGAAAAGTGTTGCCAAAATTCCTTACTGCACGCAGTGGAAGTTTGAAATAATTGGCTTAACATCCAACTCTTATTTACAGATGCTTATTTGCTTAAATTTTTTCATTGCCATTTGATTTTTTAAAAAGGTACTTCGGTGTCCTTAATTCGTAGGTTAAAATTTCACGACGTCGTCCTGACTCTTTGAGTTCGGTCTAAGTTTCTGTTAGCTTTTGTCTTTTCTTTATGCGTTAGCTTATCGATGAATGACATAGCCTGTGTGTAATAGATACCTGAAGATGACGCCTAAGCGTTGGAATTAGTTGCACCTCAATAAAATTCAGTAGAAGTAACACAATGTTTTTCGTTATTTCATGAATGACATGGCCGTTAATTTCTGTTTACTAATTAACTAAAACTATTGCTTTGCGTGAGATCGGTTGTTTTTGACTGCATTTTAAAGTAATCTTCTTCTATGATGAAACTGTAATGAAGCCAATAACCTCGAGAGCCTCGCGACCCGTTGGTGTCGAAGTATATTCGCAGTTGATGAGTTGGATGTAGACCACCTGCTGTACGTTCTTTGCAGGGAAGCAGTGGCGGTTTAAGTCGATGCTTGCGAATACGAAGCGTGTTTCAATAAATTACTTGCATGCACTTAAAAATGTAGTTTTCTTCAGTTAGCACAACAAGTGCTTCTCAGTGAAATAACTAAAAAAAGGGGACTGTAAATTCAAATTCGTTCCAAGTCAGGATGATTTTCTTTGAACATAGAACTATAGTGGAGAAGCTACAGCTTAGATATCTTAGATTCTTTAAATCTTGCAGCGCGAGAGCCAAGGAATCTGCGTGCGACGGACGGCGCGGGGATGCCATGTTCTTTCCCGATCCAAGTCCTCCTCGGTTGAGCGAGGCCAAACGATTAGTTTCACGTTGCCTTCCCTCTCTCACATCAGTTTAGCATTGCGTTGCATCCGACCCCATCGGAAAAGTGCCGCGAGTGGAATAATTCCAACTCCCTTCAAATGTACGGACGGCGTTGAAATTTTAATCGAATTAAGTGGTGGGTCTCGTTGAAGCGTGAGCCCAGGCACTCGATTGCGTGCGTAACAAGAGGGGAGGGGGGGATCCCTAGTGACCAAGTGTGCGTCGAGTGCTTGGAGCAAGTGCCTTCGGAATGAGGCGGTGGGGCGGTCGATTTCGCGAGGCACTTCCGCGATTGGAGAATCCGGAAGGAAGAAGGGCCGGGTGTCCACCCGGCGAGGAATTTTACGAGGCTGGCTGCTTGGCTGCCGAGTGCTGAAGGCAGATTGGCTCGGGTCAACTCGGCCCGGAAAATTTATTTCTAATGTGACCGAGGGTGAGTGCTGTGACGCCGTATGACGTCCTTGATACGCCCCTGGCGCCTCTATATGGGAGGTTGAAGCGGGGTGCACAGTTTACAGAGTCCGATTCTGCGGTGGCCATGTGCGTGAATTGTCGACTAGACCCGGGAAATGCTGTTGAAGAGTGAAGAGATGGAAACGTATTCAGAATCCAGACTAACGAAATACTGCTTCAATATGTTATCGCTCTCATAATCTTTAAATACGTAAGTGTGCTGCTTGGTCATGTTTCGCTTGGGCTCCTACTGCTGCTGCTAAAGCCACCCCAATAGACGCCACTTTTCCCTCATCTTAATCTACCGTTGGTTTTCACCTGTAAAAGTTAAACTAAAGTAGAAATTGGAAGTTTCCATGTGAAGTAATTATATATTTCAGGAACGAATGACTGCTTTCACATGCCTCGGTGACGAAATCCCTTTGCTAATTTGGTTTGCTTCATGAAATGGGCACCAGACTCATCCCCATTTTATGAGACGGAGGCAGAGATGATATGAATGGAATTGATCATATTTCTCGGAAAATGAAAACTCTCGAGGGCACGCCTCGCATTTCCTGAGTGGACAGCAATCTCGGCTACGTCGATCGGAATTGCAAAATGGAAAGAGGGCAAGAGAGGACACAGACTCGGGACCCCCTCCCCCATCCGTAAACTCTCTACAGCTCGACTTGCACTAATCCGAATCGTATTATTGTCGACCGTGCTTATTGGCACGTCTTTAAGGGCGCAAGCCTTTTAAAATGGTCATTTCCAACATCGGCGCCTTCGATGCTTGCACGAAGAGTTCTCTATCGGGGAAATCAGACATACAGGGAAACTATTTATTGTTTTTCTCTAATTGCGGCTTATTATCCGTCATCCCTTTTAGCCGCATTTCGGTCTCCCCTTTGCACACCCCCGCCCCCCGCGTTGCATGAGAGTGCCCTCTACGCCACTGCGAAAGGCTCATTAATTGGTGAAAGTCCGCAGGAAGTGCGTCTTGCTGGCGTGTGCGCTTACACCGGTGACACGCGAAGCATGCCTTGAATGCTCATACCAATTACTCTGCTCCGGCAGGAATGCTGGGTACACTCTCGGTTTCCTCTTTATTTTGGTTCTCTGCGTTTGCAATTTGCAAACTGGGATGTGGAGATAGCAAAAACCTCACATAATTTCTTTGAGTTCAGTTCTTTCAGTTACCTGATAAGTTTGCTTATTCATTATTTTCAACCGATTTTCAGTATTACCTGTAGTACGAAATTTCGACTTCCTCTGAGCATATCTATAAATTGTTGGAAAAGAATAATTATATAGTTATAGAATAATTATATAGTCCCAATATATGCTCAATATATTGGGACTATATATGCTTATACTCAATATATGCTTATACTCGATTTTTTTTCTAAATTTCAGTTTATGAGTTATTTTAAGCCACCGTGCTTGTTGAAATGAATTATTTGCCTGTTCGCGGACGTCATTTTAATCTTATTGTTTTCCCCTTTTGTTTTGAGTGACTCTGCGCCAATAAACACCTAAGGGTTGGTATAAAAATCACTCTGGTATCGCCGACTCCTTTTTATTCATTTAGCTCTTATATACGCTCTCACGCCTAATTCCGCTATCCTGGTCCGCAATAACTTCTCAATCGTTCTTTGCAAGTCAGTTCATCGTTTGTCACCATATCTTTTGTGAAAGTCCGTGATTTAGCTTGACGAATGCGCCTCCATGGACTAGGTAGGAATGAGACTTTCTTGGGCTTTGATCTCGTTTCATGTTCGTTCAGTTTTTCCACGCGTGTCAAAGGCGCTCGTTAATGCCCTTAATATGCCCCATCCGTGATAGGTTTACCTATGCATATGTATCCTAGCTGCTGCGTCAGATTTCTTATCTTTTAAACTTTGCGATGGTGAGTCAATCTTAATTTCGAGTGTGTTATTTCATTTAAGTTATCGAAGATGGGACGATATACTCTTGAACTTCCAGATGCGATTTCCACAGCAGACCGCGAGTAAGAGTCCCTGATGTTATGTGCTTTCGTGTGCTGATCGAATCAATCTTCTTAGTGAATACCCTTCGAGCCACCATTGGGCCACCTAACATTAGGTTTAAGGGCAATGGCTATTATGCAATTATGGGTACGTAGTTGCTTGCTTTACATTGCCCTTTTAGAAATTTGACGAATGAAATCAAGAGGTATGTTCAAAAAATTTTAGCATTGATCAAGCTTATCCTGATGTTATTAAACTTGGTTCTGTAATATTTTTTATATTTAAGGACAAATTTGACGCACAGTTCTGTATATTTCTCTTATGGTATGCATGCGTCTAATCTCCCCATATGTCTGGAGGCAATGTGATTTTCTTGGGGTCAAAATTTGAATGTCTTCGACCTTTCAAATAGTGCCATTCTGGTCCGTTCTCTTGGAGACAAAGGGTGGCTCCTTCGTAGTGTTTCTAATTAGTTGGTGTGAATGTTGTCTTCTCATAACGAATTTTGATAACTCTGATGGTTATCATTAAGATTTTTTCTCCAGGTTCTTTAATTAAACGTCTCTGCGTATGTCCCACAAAACATCCCTGCAATTCTGTGAGCTGGCTAAATAGTCTTAAATATTTCCACCAATTATCGTGAACTTCCAGAATGGGTAGGTGTTTACCATTTGGCATCTAGGGAAGTGTATTTTAAGCACGGCTTGGCCCAAGGAGCTGAAGTCTTTCCT
The DNA here is from genome assembly GCA_002093875.1 of Calopteryx splendens. Lineage (NCBI taxonomy): Eukaryota > Metazoa > Arthropoda > Insecta > Odonata > Calopterygidae > Calopteryx > Calopteryx splendens. The sequence continues at coordinate 341,739 of LYUA01001577.1, forward strand.
CAATATGACGAACCCAGTCGATGAGATACTGTGCTAATTTTTCTCGAAATTTTGGTGGCAGCCTGTTGGCTAGAGTGTTCGGATATTAACCGCGGGGTCCTCGCCTCTTAAAATCCTGGTGATGCCTTTGGACACTCACAGTTAAATCCTGTGTTAGCATTTGATGTCAAAATGATTTGGGGATCCGCAGGAAAAATAAGGAATGGAATTCCTCTGAATCCCGACGTGTGAGGTTCACGTTACTACTTAGGCTTAGATTGAGGTGAGCTGAGGCTCAACTATGAAACCAGGTTGAAGATTGTGTGTATTATATAAGATTATCGTTATTCATTTAGTGGAGAGAATAAATCTCCTAGCAAAATCATGTGAATATTTCTCCCGTCCGTGTATGCATGATGATATTATTTCTTTCCAGCTGCCAGGAGTACCGTTCTACTAGACTGGCACTCCTGGTACTAATACCTTCGGTGGAGTAAGATTTTGCATATTTAAAATTTCTATTTTGCGCTAAATTAATGTATTGCATTTCCATTTGTTATTTTAGTCTCGGGCTATGCCATAGACGAGGCATTGGGCAGGCGTCTAGCATTCTCCTGCTTTCTCTAGGACGGGTGACTTTATGGCGGCATTTCTCAGAGGGAACAAAGTCGGTCCCTTCGCAAACTCGGGAGTCTCTCGCGCTGAGATGCTTAAAATGAATGTTTGCTCCCTGAAGATGAACCTCTGTGACAGATTTGATATTTCGGGGTTTTGAGGCAACTCTCTAACGGTCAAGGGAAAATATTCTTCGATGGGTGTGGGGTGATGATATCTCATGTAACCAGTAGGGTCCCTAAGTGCCCTTAAAGTTACTTATTTGGAAGAAATCCGAAACCCGAAAAACCCAAGATTATTTGATATTTAAAGACTTGAAGTATCCGCATCGGTGGTGAAGCAGTCGTATTCATATTTTATTTTCACCTGAATAGTGCCAGTCTAAAAGCCTTAATAATAATTGACTCATATCATTAATCCTTAATCGATAAATTATTTTTTGTTGGTGTTTTCCTTAGCAAAAATAAGAATTGGTCTTGGAATGAAATCACTAATAGTACTCCACATAGTCGCCTATTCTTGTGGGAGAAAATTTCAGGGAGGGGGAATATAGTCTAATCAGTCCCACCTGGCTACGCCAATGACCTCAACTTCCGGCAAAAATGGCATTCTTTTCGCCATGCCTATCTGTAGTTTTAAAGTCTTTCTTCTGCTTTGAGCCTTCAGGCTGTTTTAAAATGGTTATCTCCCTTGGTAGCAACCTTGGTGCTTAGTCTTAACTCCTTTTCGATCGGTGGCGGTGGTTCAGTTGTCACAAACCAGTTTGTCATTCCTTCTGAGAAGTGAGTTCAATGTGTCTAACTTGTAAGTGCCGGCACTAGAATTTATCTAGTGCCGGCATTGATTCAGCGAAATCTGCATATCAGACGTGATATGAAAATTTCGCTGGGTGAAATAATTTGGATGGCTTAAGTGTAGTCATGGTCGCAAGGCCTCCTCGACCTTGCGCCCATGAGAAAACCGGTCGATGGCGAATCATATTCACGCGGCAGGCGAGTTGCTGGGTGAAACTAATTGGCCCTCCGCCCATGGCAATCCTCGGCGGGGAGGTAGGTGTATTTCGGAGCGCACGCTCCAACGGGCTCCGAATGCTCCGATTGGGCGATTTGTATTCCTCGCTCTGAAATGCCCCGATGGGCATTTGTGACGCGAAATTAACTGGAAATCTGCGATTGCGCATGATATTTGCTACCCCCCTCGATAGAAGGGATTCGATTTTACGCGTGATTTATAGGGTTGAGCACGGTTTTGGTCCGAGGCAAAAGTGTTGAAAAAAATTTCCGTGGATAAAATTTAGGTACCGGAGTATGAAAATTCGTGTATGGAGTCATAGTTTCTGTAGTGTCGTGGGAACATGGGAGAGCAAAGGGGGGGCGTGGGGAAGGGGAGAAGAAGGAACTCTCTTAGCGGGGGGGGGATAGGTAACGAGTAGGTAAAAGGTATCTAGCGGCAGGGAGGGGTAGGGGGAATTTGTTGGAGGATGCCTGGGGGCAATAAGGGTGGTAAGTTAAAAAAAAAAGTCGTTACGCAGTGCACTATTTTTGTTTATTTCCTGTAAGGCAATTCCCATCTGTTGAAGCGCTTCCAATTTTCCAACTTCCTTCACTATGCGCAGGTTCTCCGGTGTAAAATTACTGCTGTGGTCGCGTTCTCGAACAGATGCTTAACAAAGCTGGACTTAGGGTCGTAATTCCTGAAGCACCTATTGTACTCCTTCATCCTTGTTTCGAAGGAAATGCCGGTTTGACCAATGTACACTGCGTCAGATCTGTTTGGCACGTCATTTGAAAAACCCTGATTGGGAGAATTAACTTAGTTTATCCTTGCCGTTACTGATACACTGAGTAGGTTCAACTGAGTGTAGTGAAGGAAGACGCCCAACTTAGTGTAGTGGGCTGGTCTGAGATGAGTGGGTAATAGATTGTTTGGTTCGCATGAAATGCTAGGGATGAAGTGTAGTTAAAACCATTTGTAGGTCGACGATGGACTTGGATTGAGGAAGATAGAATTTTTACAGCTTGTTTTTTTTGTTTTGAGTAATCAGTCTATTAGTTCACTTCTGTAGCCGTTGCGAGAGGCAGTATTTTTTTATGGTTTTTAGCTCGCGATTGAAATTTTTGTTGGAGAGTGGATACCTGTCAGACGATGAGTGATAGAATGGAAGGCTACGTGTTTGTGGGAAGAATCAAGAGGGCACCGCATGGTCTGTATACGATGCTATCGAGATAGTTGGAAAAAAACAGGTCCAGAAAGTTAATTTTTCCATTTTGACCATTTTCCATGGTGAAGGAAATGTGAGGATGCTGTGCATTCACAAGATGCAGAAATAGGTCTAGCTGTCTTTCGCTTCCAGTCCACTTACAAAGAATGTCATCTACATGACCAAAGTAGTAATCCAATTGCCCCTGAAGGCTGTTATTTGCCTCGAAGAGTCTTTTGTTTCTAACGTATCAAGAAAGATTTCGGTGAGGAGGGGATGGGTGACTCCATTGAAAGTACATCCATGAAGATGGTAATATTTACCGTTGAACAGGGAATAAGTTTATTTTGCTACAACATTCAGGAGCTAGTGAATTTCTTTAGGGACCAAGGTTTCTATGTGGATCGCTTCGAGGATTTTTCCTGTTTTTCCTAGCATCTCTTTCACTGGCAAACATGCAAATTCATTGTTTACATTAAAAGACACTAATTTTTTATTTGCAGGAACTGAAATATTTTGGAATTACTTGGCCAACTTAATAGAACTTTTTATGCTGAATTTAGGTTTTTAGGATGTATCTATAATCTCGAGACAAAGTGTTCCATTTATGGGCCAACAACATAATAATAATGGGCTATAATGGGAAACTACTAAGTGTTTTTTTTCATTATGGATATCCATAATTTCCACGATGTCACGCCTGTAACTATTAAGTGTACTTTTATGAATAGTTAGTCCTTATTAAAACATCTTCTGAACTTAAGTTTTCTTTCTAACGCCGGATTAGCTGTCTTTAATTCGCTATCGTTCATTTGTTTATTGTGTTTAATGTTCGCCCAACCACCAAAAAATTATGGGGTAAACGATCACTTTGGTTGTTCTTATATCCAATTTCTTGGAACATTCGTGTGTGCAGTCTTGCCACATCGTTGCTCATCTGTCACGTCCCATCTGACCCCTCCTGATGGTAGGAGGGTCATATCAAGATTCACCTTCTTCGATGTCCTCTTTCTTTCGTCCGAGAGAATGACGCTACCGCTGAGGGATGAGTTTGTTTCTTTGTGGTCGTTCTTTAAATGCATTGCTTCATTCTCCATGCGAGTTGCCAAGCGAGTTGCCATGCGAGTTAATAATGCCAGGTGCTCATTAACCAATTTTCTGTTGCTCGTACACAAGTTAACTGTTAAAATATACGACGCCTTCTCATTTGCGAAGGTTTTATTGAAAATTCCCTTACATTATATGAAACTATTCTCTTACTGGGTATCGGGTTGGTGCGGTGACTAGTGTACTGGCTTCCGACTCCAATGGCCGGGGTTTGAATCCCTAAGATGGCAGGGTTTATGCCGTTCTTTACTTGGGTGCCATGTGTAGAGCACTTCAAGTACCCACTCCGCCCGTCGGATGGTGTGTTGAATTGTGGACCACACGGCGCTTTCTGTTGAGAGTAGGCTAATGCCTTCGCCGGTTTCCCAGCCCTCATTCCTGCCAGGCCTACCTCGACCAAATTACCCACCTGTCTCTCTTGGCGCAAATTACCTTTGCTCTATCGGTCGCCTTCCCTTGAAAACTACTACTCTTGTTGACTATTTTGAAGTATTTTCCTGATTTCAGGAGGCCGTATGTTTGTGTATTTCGCTCATAGCCTAGGTTTCCACCGACTCTTCAAGAATCTTGTGTTCAATCGCTACCTCATCCTAGCGTGAAATGTTTCTAATTTATCTCCAGTGAATGTTTCTCTTCCTCCCATTTCCTGAGTCATCTGTGGGAACCTTTCACGCCTTAACAGGTGCTTACTCTTACGCTTGCCCATGGTGCTCAAAAAGCGGCTAGAGGTGAAGAGGGTTGTAGTCGAGGTAATGCAGCGTGTCAATTCCTCCGATTCGGTTGCAAACGCGCATGCATCTCGACGCTAATGAAGACAACAATGAGACTGGAAGTGCTCCTTCCCTCGAGGAGCGTGAAGCATGGAGCTATTTTTAGAGCTGATTCTAATTGAGTATGGAGATGAAGCGCCGGCTCGCGGCGCTGTGGCGCCTGCCTTCGCCCGTCCCCCTGCCCCGCTCTGCCGCTGCCACATGGCCGGGCTGGATCCCTCCCTGTGCGAAAGGTGTACGATCGTGGCCTTGAAATTCACTGGCGCTCTGATTAAAAAGGAGGCGTCTGGGGGGGAGGGGGGGGGCGAAGGACGGCGGGGCACGCTTCGGCGGCCCGCCGGATTTGGAGTCCTCCGACGGGGTCATCTTCGTCCGGTACCGTGGTGGTGGCTCTCGAGGACTGACTGAAGCACGTGACCGCCGTAAGGGGGAGCGTGTTGGTCACCGAGGGTGGATTCGTTGTGCGATGGAAGGACGCATGGAGACTGCGCCGAGGCGTGCTCGCTCGCCTCCGTGCTGGAGCGGTCAGAAGTGACCCCGCCTTTTGAACTTGATTTGAATAAATAATATGCATCATAACTTCTTTCATGTCCGATGGTATTAAACAAGAATGTAACGGTTCACCTGTACAGTTGATAGTCTAATTGATATATTTCGAACCGGCGAGAGAATGAAAATAAGTCCCCGTCCACAGTAAATCAGTTTGAAGATTAGTTTTTATTTTCATTAAGGAAATCAAGGTTAACGGAATTAAATTTAGTTCCCTTGACACCACAATAAACGAGCTATTCCTAACTTTGTTTTCTTTGTACTAATTGGTACATAATTCACCGAGAATTTCCTTTTCCTACAGTTGGGAGTTTCGCTTTGCTGGGCATGCCAAACGGAGGGTTTTTTCAATTAGCATTTCTTCGGTCTTGGTACGGGCTCTTGAGTTACTTTTGTATCAGATAAATGAAGCATTAAGTCAACAAGTTGGGAAGAAACATATTAATTTCTTCACTGTCGCAATCACCACGATTTAAAGAATGAGCGTTGGCGCCGATTGATGCGATCAATCTTGAGAAAAAAATGCAATAAAGCTATTGAAGTTCGGAATCTTTGATAAAATAGCAAAATATTGGGACCAAAAAAATCAATATAGCATGCTTAAAATGCGGTATATAATGAAGAAAAAGGTTGAAAGAAACTCTGCTATTCCACAAACAATTTATTAACACA
>LYUA01001577.1:353521-367945 GCA_002093875.1 Calopteryx splendens
ATGCGAGGTCATCGGGTCTTCGCCGAGCTTCCCGGCTAACTTCACTGTCCTACCCTCATTCCCATAATCGTGGCTTTATGGTCTTCCATCCATTCACGTGGGTCTGGGTAGTGTCTGCGAATCTTTTCCCCTCCTAACGACCGTAGGTCAACGAGACCGTATCCCGTCAGGCACGGAGGCACGTGTTTGACATTTCGTCCGGGCCTTTAAAATTTCCGCGCGTTCCGAAAACCGAACTTCTGCGCAGAAGATATGACACCCGTTGCAGTTTTTTTTCTTTTGAACGGCCATGAAGTTAGCACAGGGCATGTGCTATGTTTCGCTAGGCAAGGCCTCTCCGGGGGTGGGAATGGGGAGATTTTCACCTTCCTTGGTTAAACTTGCCTGATCCAGAGGCAATGCGTGCCCCAAAATATTGTCGATTGTTGTAACTGGAAATGTGAATCCAATCCGTAGTGAAATAGCATGCGCATTGATATGATTTTCATCAGTTATTTGGCGTGTAATTCTATGAAAATTGCCCAATCTCTTTAATAATAATTGAGCATGGTCACCAGTGAGTATATCTTGATTTTGAATTGAGGGATCGATTATCGTTCAGTTAAGTATTCCCTCGTGCCTCGTTTTAGTGTGGGTTATTCTTGAATGCAGAGCTTAGAAAACTCACCCGCCGGGTGACGGGCTCTTGATATTTCCAGTTCCACAGGAGAAGTGACTACTGTCACACGTGTTTAGGATTTATCACCTCGGCAGGAAGGTTTCGCAATTTACCATATTTAGGGTAAAATTGAATTATGAGTTCACATTAACAAAATAATTAAAAATATACTATTAACTCAGCCAATAGAGCAATTCAACTTCAAGAAATTACTGTTAAACGACAGATACTTTGTCTGTGGGCGTCGGAAGGATCTTACATATTAATTGGTAAATGAAATAATTAGGAGTGTTGTGAAATATTTAGTCCTGCCATTGCCAGTAATAAGGTACATTAAATTCTTCCCCACTGCCGTACTAAGAAGCATCGATGCCCACTACTTATTGGGTGCTTAAACTCTGCAATGATAATAATTGTCAGCACTTGATATTTCACTAAAGTCGATGACGAAGACCCTGTCTACTCTCTTCTCATTTCTCCTCTGCTCTCTTCATCCTCCTCACTCGTTCCCTTCCAACGGCGCGAGAGGGCGCGTGGGGGAGCGTGCGGGGTCATCGGGTTGCGGACTTAAATTGACATGCGTCAGCTACAAAAGATTAGAGAAGAATGTGTGTTTCATTTATTAGTTGAAGCACTATGTACGCGACTTAGATCTTCTGGGGAAAAACTATGCTGCCGGTATGGTTAAAAAAGTAACTGGCCAGAGCAAGGCGGGCGAAAATGACAAATGTGCCTGAAATAAGGGACTGACCTTTTCATTCAAAGGAGCTGGGGAATCTGTTCTCCACCGGCGCGAATCTACGGGCTTGGAACTCGAAAACTATATTTACAAGCCTCGGAAGCATTCGTAGCCGAAACTGTTGTTTTATTGAATCACGATAGTTCCCACTTTTCCAAGATTTTGTCGAACCAATTGAGATTTCTCTCAAATCCTGGTGCACGTTTCTCAAAGATATGTGTCAACAAGTCGTTTTTCGTGCGTTTTCACGAATCCACAGGCTGTCTCTCTAAACTCATGTTTGTCATGCTTTTTCATCTCACGGCACACCAAATCCATGACTAAAATTCTACGGCACTACAAACCTATATTTTTTCGCCGGTCCGGCAAAATATTATAGAATTTTGGCTGATTTACATAAACATTATTCTTTACCGTTTTGCTCCAAAGGGGCAAAAAATTACTATATCTCTCACCATGCGTTAAATAAAATCAATGATATGTGGAGAGAAAATCGTGCAATCTGATTTTTGAAAAGCCTTTAGAAACATTATTTTACTCACTCTGTAATAATAATGTGAATCAATAATGATTCAGAACAGTAGTTATTTATTTTTTTCTCTAAATTAGATGTATTTAATCTGAGCGGGGCTTTTATTTAGTAAGTATTTTATGCGACTTCGGATTGTAGAAAGGCATACTTACATTCCTTTATATTATTATAAGCAGAAAAGCTGGCTCCATACAAATATAAATTGGAGAAAGGAAGACATTATTTGATTGCTTTTCTATGATATAGGCCATTTCGCCTGATAAAGGGAAATTTCTTCAAAGAGAAGACGAAAATGAAATATTATCTATTGTTGAATATTTGTTATAACCCTCTTGTCATTTCTCATCTGTTAACTATTCCTCTTCTGTGGTGCTTAAATGTGCCAATATGAATCCCTCGATGACGAAAGGATCTCTTATCCAATCCGAGAGAGATATATCGAGTGATAGAAAATCTTTTTCAATATTTGAACTAACTAATGTAGAACTTTGTCCAATTATCCATAAGGGTTTTACCCAGTTTGCATCTTTCCGTGAGCTCGATCACTTATACTCCATCTGTCCTTTTGATTCTTGCTTTTAAATCATTAGTTTTTTAAGCGTAGATTTTGCCCGTACTAGTAGGAATATTTTCATCATATCCTTGCATACCTTAAGGAAATGTGTTCAGAGCTTGAAGAACATAAACAATGACTAAAAACGTTATGTGCCAAAGCTCATCACTTGGATAGTCATCTTAGGTTGTTGAGTAGTAAAAAAAATTAGAACTTTCCCTTTTATTTCGTAAATTCTTCATGAAACTTACTAGATATCCACCGCACTTATATATGTAATAACTGCTGAGTGTGAGTAGTCTCCATTATGGAAAATATATTTGTAATCTCGGTTGTAAAGACGTGCTTTTTATGTAATTGACGATTTTGACAATCTTGTTTAGTACTTTTGTTAGTTGCTGCACCAATGATTTTGACATCAGTACTTCTTATAAACAGTGCATACAAATTACTGGCGTCAGCTGATTCCTCCCGATGAATCACAGACGCATCAACTTCTTTTAAGTTAGGGCCCAACTCAACATCTCGATACACTGTCTGAACGAATCGACAAGTAGTGTTATCCGAAATTAGAATTTTTTCAACCTCCTTTTCAAATTCTTCGCCAAGCGATGCATTTACAATTTTACACCATTAAAATCCGGTAGTATTAGATATTCCGCTTTTGCATGCCACTGAATGTTTTTAGCAACTATTTCTGCGATTGCGAAGCTTGCTTCTTCCACTTTTACTGATACCGTCACATAATCATTCCAGCTTTGTGTATGATTACTCTTATCCTGTAAAACTTTTTTCTCAAACACGCAACCGGCTTTTTGCCTCGAGAGGACATGTTAAATTTTAAATGTCTTTAAATTTACTTAAAACCAAAGATTCACTCCTTAACTTTTTTGCCACTAAATGCGCACGTGGGACATGGCGAATTTTGTACTAGTCGTGATGTCGAAAAATGAGTTTTAATTGGCTTTAGAAAAACCTATGTCGAATGTGAAGTCGATGTCGAAACTACCCGAAGTGGCATATATCACCTGCTGCCGTGCTGCTTTACCGCAGCGACGGCTCTCTCTAGAATCACGAGATTTCTTCTAGGTTTTCGTTTTATAATTTGGAACTTGTCGTTGCTCTATGGGGTGCGTATACAATAAAAATTACAACGTTAACCAGCTTGAATGAGCCCTAACCAGTTGAAAGAAAATACGGATATTAGATCCCTAAAATTGTAAGTCACCACTCATGTAAAACGTTCTGAACTAAAATTCATTGAAATGAAACAAATAACACAATATAAACTTTCTTTAACGAGCAGACGTTACTGCGCTCCCAAGTTGAATGTTTTGTATACACATTAATTGCAAATTAGCCTAGATTGTGAAGCTAGCGTTTCACTGACCCATGAGGGTTATGACTGATAACGCAACTATGTTTACTATTATTTACGTCATAGACTTCTTTTTATCGCGATAAGAATTTTACAGACCATACAGATGATATACGGGAATAGTTAGGTTTGAACTGAAAACTAGCGGTTATTTTCGACAATCAATCTCTAACTGCTACTGCTCTACCACAGGAGAAAGAGCAATAGTGCATATATTAATTTTGTATGCGAAGGGAACAATTGAATTGCCTCTAAGTACTACTGTATTTAGGTTCAGTTATAAAGGTATACAAAGTTCATTATTTTATTAGATGCATATAACCTCGGAGAAACATATTTGATTAATAAAGGGTCACGATAACACTGATTGGAGGATAGAAGTGTCCTACATTACATGTTGCCATGAGTTTTTTTTGACTTCATTTCAATGAAATTGCAATAAATAACGAGGATTTGCAAAAGGACATATTATTTGGCGATTATGTAATATTAGTTGTATACTTCGCTTTTGATTGTTGCATGTAAACGTAAATACACACGATAATTAAGTTCATTCCTCTACTCAGTCAAACGTAAATCTATTTTTTAATCCATGAAAATGCATTTTACGCGTAACTTGGAAGTGACTCTCTTACGCTTATACGTTTTATTGAAAGAAAATTCGTTTTCGTGCCTTTGCACTGGATTGAGTAAAAAGTATTGTTTGAAAATCCCAGCGGGTGTGTGTTTCTCCGTGGATGCTCCTGCCCGTGGTCTCCGCTCGAAGTCCCTCGCCAGCCGGGCGAAGCGTGGTCGAAGCGGCGCCAGATTGATGGAAACAGTCTCCGTTTCGCGAATCGCGAACACTTTCCAGTAAATCTCATTTCTCCATCGCCCCGTGACTATTTTTGCCGCTCTAACGGGATACTGCCCATTCTCCTCCCCGCCCCTTCTCTCGACCCTCCCCCACCTGCTCCCCCGACAGCGCAGTCACTCACCAGTTGGAAAAGCCGAAGGTTATATAAAAAAGACCGGTCTAATCATAGCCGTCGTGTTTTCCCGTGGCGTGTGTGAAGGCAAGCGAAGGAGAGATCGCTTCCGAGGGTCGAAATGTTTCCATGCCCCCACATGTTGTGTTGTATTCTGTTCCGGTTTTTCTATCTTAACCGTGGGTAGTTCGTACCGACCCGACGGCTCGGGTTCGAATCCTGGTGAAACCTCTGGACACCCTCAATTCCACCCGATCTGTGATTTTTTCGGCTGGCAGATGTTCTCGGGAAAACTGCTTGTGGTACAGGGAAAGGGACTTAATGGCCCTCTTAATGGGTTTGTAGTTGCGGAATAGGAAAGGATGGCCAGATTTTCAGGGATATAATCTCCGGAACGCATTGTAAGAGGAAGATACGTGGCCTATAAAAGTAGGCTGAGAAAATCTGGATCACATCATGCTTTGTAATTTTGCTAGTTGCAGGTCTGGGGTCGTCGTAGCCTGGGGACTTGAGGGCCGGGGTTCAAATCCGGGTGTTCTGGAAACCCCCACCCCCGGATTCAGGGCACCCCCCATCACAACACAGCTGTTTTCCTCCCCTATGATGTGTGAATTTCATTGAGGGTTTGAGGGTTAGTTTGGGACGAGATCTACCCTCTTTGGTATCAAACGGACCTTCGGATTGAATACTGTGATGGTGGAACATATTAGTGCAAAGTGAAATCGCCAAGTGATTACCTCGATTGACATTTTTGTGGCTGGAGAAGTACAAATAAAATTGTATTTGTCATAAATTTGTCAGTATTTGACAAAACAATCAATAGGTCTCGGCTATAGCTCGTCCAGAGGGAAGCTGGGACGCTTCCATCGTACTCTGCAGACGTAGAGATAAATCTTCGCGTTTTGGAGGTTATGGTCGCTGGAATACAGAGGAGGAATGTTTGCACAATATGAATTTGAGTGTATTTATTAACATTAACGGCGATGACAATTTTTTGCGTGAAAATTAATTAACCGGTACAAACCTCGGTTAAGATGTAATTTCCCGGTTTATCGTAACGTTATTCAAAATCTAGGACTGACCCCCCAGTATCCATGAGGTAGGTACCTACTTTGGATCCCTCTTAAGTGGGAATTCCGTGAATTTTCCCTTCGGGTACTAGTTTGACGTTTTCATTGTGGACTTTCGGGTTGGGGGCGCATGTGGACGGAAAGCGCCAACCCGCTCCGAATTCCCCAGAAACCCGTTGGCCTTTCGAATCATTTTCATTTGGAATGTAGTAAAGTCCTTTCTTATGGGATGCCTTCACCAGGGATGCATGCATCCAAATAGCAAATGGTGGAAATGTCATGCGTGTCGTATGCTTCATGGTAACTAATTGAGCTCAATGGATAACGCGCTCGACATCCGCTGAAGTCTCCGTTTCAAATTCTCTAACGGTTGTAGATGTAAATGCTTCATGCAGTGGATCTTCTTTGGTTGAGCTGAAGTTACAATTTCACTTCAAGCACCTCCGGCCGCGGCAGACTTTTGTTAATTGTCTTTTATTATTCACCGCATTAGGTTGGTATAGCTTTGCTGTGGGATGTTCCTATTTTATTTAGAATTTCATAACTTATCCGGCATGAGCTACCAGGGTTTTCAGTTATCACTCTCTCATCACTATGCTCTCAACTAAAATAGCTTTCCCATCGAGTGGGAAATGTTAACCCGCCGTGAAATGAGGGCCTTAAAAATATTCCATTGTAAGGATAAACGTAAAATACCGGTAGTGAAGTTTTTCTTCGCTAATTTTATTTTAGGCCACCATATGGGCGAAATCCGCGAAAGCTAGCCTCTTCGTGGAATGACATTTTTGTCGTTCATTTCGTGCGAACTTCTCCCTACTTTTTTTTCATCTTCCCGTGCTACAGTCGAACCGGCTTCAAAAGTCCCAAGAAAATAATGGGCTGTTTTTCTTTCGAAGTGCATCTCATTTCAACCCCGAGATTTCCCTTCTTTGCATTCTTTAACGTATACCAGGTCGTTATTTCTTTCCCTGGAAATGAACATATCGTTTCATTGCGAATGCACTTGAGATAAGTGAAATTTTTGGCCTTTTCTTCCGCGTGAAGTATGCACATGACCTTGCATGAGCGTAGTTGAGACAAATACCTTCGTGTATGTTAGCATATGCTGACCTTGAACGTGGTGTTAATTATCGAGTCACCGAGCTTTCTGGTATCAGCACTAAAGTAGTAAAACAGCAGAAAAAACCCTTTCGGATGAACTTTGAAATTCATGCCACGTGTAATTTTATGGAGTTGTTACAAGTGGCCATAACTGACTAAGGTTTCTCGAACATACTGGGACTCCGCAAAATGGAAAATGAATTTTAAGGCCCCCCACCCATAGACGAGCCAAACGATTGACTGCGTTAAATTTGGTCTGAGAAAACATGTCTGCCTTGTATATACGTAGTTGTTATAATTCGAATAGGCATACTAAATTTGGAATCACGTTCTCAATTTAAGCGAAAATGCTTGCTGTGGCATTAAAAAAGATAGTTTTATTGTATTTCATGAAATTCTTTTATCGCGTGATTTTCAGGCCGTAGGAAAAATGTTCCCACTTTTGTATGGTGAGAAGAAACATGACTTTATAGCTAAGAAGAGAAAATTACTCCGTGATCAATGAAATTGAGTGATCTTCCACTAGTTATAATTTTTTTCAACACTTGTTTGTGTGTTCTTCGTTTTGTGTTGCATTACTCTAATACTAAAATATTTCATTCTTTTATACAATTCGTAGATTTTTACGAGGTCCACATGCTATACTCTTATAGTACGGTTACAAGCTGTTTCGTGGGAAAATACGTTTCCGAAGATGTAAGCTTCACCAAAAAACGAATATACATCAGATGGTCTTGAAATTTTCGCAGCCATTGTACTACAATAATTTATCTACATTGTTTATAGTTAGTTGTTATCAGTATGTTAATATATATTTATTAGAACAGTTTTAAAATTTTATAATCGAATTAGAAAAAATAAAAATTGAATAGGGATGGTGAAATTGTGTAATAAACGTTATATTGGTCTGATAATGGGTTATAAAGAGACGGGCGTCGCATATCCCCCTCCAAGAAGAAACCTGCCTCCCCATTTCAGTTGCATATTCAGCGATGCCCAGTGTCGACCTCGAGGCGCACCGTTAGACGATTGCTTGGCTTTACACCTGCATTTTGTCTTGATCATCTTTTAATAGCAATTGCCTAAAAAGGAATGTTTTCCCTTTAAATCTATTTTAAAAGATAAAATATTTTCCAGATGTTTGTTTAATTCTATGTGCGTTACCATAGATAGGGGGTGCTGCACCATATCTAAGACGGGGCTGTGGTAGCCCAGTGAGTAGAACGTTCGGCTACTGACCTGTGGGTCAGTCTTTGATTCCCGATGACCCCCCAGGTACTCCCAAGCTGTGTAATTTTTGGGGTCGCCAGATTGTCACGACCTCCCTACTCTGGTGCGAGAATGTCACATGGCGTAGGGGTTAGTACGAGGTGTGCCCTCGCCTGTCAAACTCACCTTCGGGTTGGGCTCACCGCGGTTCTCAGATTGCCTCGTGCCTCATGCAGCTTCATTTCGTGCGTCATACCATAAGTTGAGTGAAGTGCATGCACAGACACAGGGCATGACCTCCTCATGAGGAGGCCTCCTCACATTGGGGGTTTTCAATCGCTGGTGATTTCGCTGGTGGGGTCTCTCCCCGTCCGAGAGCGATTTGTCTCGTCCGCGAATCGTGGGGGAAACCCGTTAATCGCCCATTCGTCGGCTCGAATGCGATTTCTTTAGCCCTGCTGCATGCCGGTTACTTGGCTCTCTTCAGCATCAGCGCCGCGCGTGTTTCAGTTTTCCTCTCAGTTGCCGAGCCGCAGCTCAAGGCCTCCCCGCCATCACCACAGGAGTGATTTGATTTCATTCCCTGGCAGCCCGTCAATATTCGCGTGAGGCCACTGGAGCAGTGCTGGGGGGAACCATTTCAAGTTTCGTGGGGGAGGGGGGGAGTCGCTCGCGCGCGTGGAGTGGGAATGGTGAGCGGGATCGGTGAGCGGGATGGTCACCGAAAGGAAGGTGCGGCTCGTCGAGGGGAGTTCGCCACCCGTCTTGGCGAGAGAAAAGTATGATCGCGAAGGCGCCATCGTTCCCAGGCGCCGTCTGTAGGCATTAAATGACCGCGACGACAGCGATTTAGTGCAGTGCCCTTGACTGAGTGGCACGCCTTGTTGCTTGAAGACTGCAGCGAGGCTGGGAATGATGGGCGTCTCCGTGAAAGCACTCCTCACGAGCGTCGTAACACCTAATCGCTGCTGTTGCAAAATTCCCAGGGACATTCTTGATTTTATATAAATATATGGTAGGTTTGTGTGAGGGTTAATCTTTGGTTGGGAGTACCTTTCCTCGTCAATTAACCCATATCTCAATCAACGAGATATCCCATAGGTAATTCAATAAACGCTGCGCTCTTCCGTGAACACACTGCTGGCGGGAAACATCAGTGTTTACCGATTTAGTTTTTCACTCCCGATCGCAAAGGAATGCCGACTCCTGTTCTTTTTTTTCTCAACCTCCGTGTAAATAACCCATGCATTCCTTCTTCGATGCACGCTCCCCGCTCGTCGCCTGTTTTCATCCTTCCGTCATCCAACCCCTTCCATTCGTCTCCCTCCACGCCTGGCCAACTAACTTCAAACACTCCCATGTGCGACCTGCGCATGACCGCTTTCCCAGCCGTGATTGGGTTTGGCTCCCTCCACACTGACTCCACACTCGGGGAAATCGGGGGTTTCCTACGCACCGGGTAACGCAGGCGTGTGCCCCCCCCCCCACCCCGAATTCCTTCCGAGCGTGTATTACAGTTTTTACGGTGCAGGGTAACATCCAGTTGTATTAGGGTGTACCCTCAGGAAGACGCCTCAGGGGTGTGGGTAGAACTTAAGGTTGCCAACGCTCATAGGGATATAGAATGGTTTACCTGGAGCGTGAAAAATAGAACTGTTGCTTAAACCGGAATAAATTTCTGTGGAAAAAGTTATTAAAAATATGGTTCCTCGAATAATTTGTTTATTTATGAATCGTTGTTCCATTAACATGGATGGAGGCATATGTACTTTTAAAATAGATACCCTAAGTACAACGTTATTAAATATTACCTTAATTCATGACATTTTATGCCCAAAATAACGGCGATTTATCATGGAAAGTTAAAAAAATAAGTTTGATGATGGAGAAAGTGAGATGGATCTGTTGAGAACTTTGAAAGACAGTGGTATTTATCAGACGTAACATTGTTATAGTTATTTTGGAATGTATGAAAGTTCTCACTGCCAACGCCAGTAACTGTGTGTGTGTGTGTGTGTGTTCTAGCAAGTTAAACCTTGAATGGTTTTGGAATGGAAACGGAACGACTTCATTGTTTTAAGCCTTGGCTCCTGCCTCTTGATATACTCCTCCTTGAGGCACCTACTCTCTTTTCATCCCTTTTCTAATGTATACAGATGTCGGAGGAAACTATTCAAAGAAAACTCTCCCAGGCACATTCATGCTGACAATTTACCGACCAAAATAGTGATCTTCCCCCTTAGACCTCTTAGATGCTGAAACCTTTTTGGTCAAATGTGCCATTTTCCCCTCAGTTAATTTGCACCCGACTTCTTACATCTGAATTCCCTCGTGAAGTGTTGGTGAGAGTACACTATTAATTAGCGAAATGAATTCTGAAGTTTTCGGTTGGTTTGTAAAATTCGATTATAAAATGTGATTATACTCCACTATGTGCCCCATGCTCGTTATCTTTCTCTGCATTTTTGTGGACGTCCCATGTGAAATATTATATCAAATTTATAGTATCCACCTCAAAGTTTTCAGTGAATAATAAATCAAATTTATCATGATCTATTTCATATAAATTTCGATTGTGAAAAATATACTATTTTTTTATCGTTCGGAATTCTATCGTTCCAAAGAGCCTTACTCAGCTTATGGCGTGTGATGGGCGATGAGGCTTTGGATGGTACGCTCAAATTTGAGTTTCAGGCTATCAATATAGTCAATCCGAGTCCATGATAAAATTACTTGATCAATTTAGGACCTGCTGTCCGCCTCAGAGATAATGTGGTAGGGGCTGAGCATTGTTCGTCTGGGAAAATGGGAGGGTTAGGACAAACAAATGGCTTTGAATGCCTGGGGGGCGAGACCTATGAAATAACCTTGTTCGTGGAAATCTTAGTTTTGAGCTTTTTTTCCGGTCGTGAGTAGTCGGAGAAAAGAAGGAAACCCATACATTCGACGTAAACTTTCTCTCATTTTTCGTGAATACACAGTCTTTCTGAATTCCACTCATGTTACTCGGTGGACAGGAACTGTAGACTGCACTGGGCATGGAAATCGGTGTACGGGCTGAGAATTGGAAATATTGAAAAGGTTTTGTTGCTCAAATTTTCTCCAACAATTTTCCCTCGAGCGTGGCCTTCCTCCCTCTAACGCTTCTCCTTCCTCTTTGATCAGATACGTGCTTGCAGACTTATTTATACGATATACACACCATACGAATTGTCATCAAATTAGTCGCTCGTCGTCGTGAGTATGCATCTTCTCCATTATGACCTGTCGACTCAACCTGTCAGATGAATAATTTAGAAGCGCACTTAGTGCCGTGCAAACATAGGAAAAGAACATCTCTCCTTCCATCGCTTTCATCTGCAATTCGCTTTGTGCCCCCGGAGTATTTCGTCTCATAGCATTTTTTAAACGAATGTGTTCTTGCTTACGATTCACACAGCGTGGACAGGGCTACGTGTGTAGAGATAGTTTAAACATTTAACTCTTTAGCAACTCTCCTGACGTGACAGTACTTGTGCGTCGGAGAGACTCGGAATACGCGAGAATATGTCCTTGGGAATCCATGGCAATTTGGAGTTACTTGAATGTTCACGGTTCCTCGCATGACCTGTATGTGTCTAAGGGAATCAATACCAGACGATTCTCTAGGCACCCTTAGCTTCACCCAGTGTGTGTACCATTTTTCGGGTACCAGGTCATCCTGGGAAATCACAGGCGGCANNTACCAGGTCATCCTGGGAAATCACAGGCGGCACAGGGAAAGGAACTGACCACCCCATCATGCAGGGTAGGGTGGTCAGTTCATCATGATGTGTGAATTTCACACGCCGTTAGGTGTGTTGGCGGTAGTTTTATGGAATGAGCACTACCCTGACCTACCAAGCTGACCTTCGGGTCCATCCCTGTGATGATTCCCTTGGGAATCCATGACATTTCGGAGTTACTTGAATGTCCACGGTTCCTCGCATGACCCGTGTGTGTCGAAGGGAATCGATGCCAGACGCTCTCTGGTACGAGGCTCACTCCACGGTGAGTCTTTTCGATTGAAGCCTGGTGGTTTGGGACCTGCCTCTGGCGTGCCGCTGTCTGGGTTAAGACGAAACTCTCTGGTCTTCCGCGACTGTCGTGCTCGTACTCGATGCACTTTCAGTCGTTTCACGCTATCAACAGAGCTTTTTTTCAGCTCGCATCTAGTTTCATTTCAACTAACCCCGGTTTCTCTCACTCGTGATCTTTTCGAAAACTCAATCCGAATTTCCCGGATTCAAACTTACGACGGACGGGAACGGTTAAGTGGACTTGGTGCCCACCTTATGCATAGTTGCACTTTTACTTATTTCTAATTTAAGTCGATCCGTTTACGGCGGTGCTACTACTACGGTCGTTTGCGCACGTTTTATATTGGCCAATTGTAATGTCTTTGGAGCTTAATAAAATAAAATGCGAGCAAACCATTACGATGAATGTATTGACGAAAACCTCGAGAGAGTGTTTTGCTCTCCAGAACTAACTTTCCGGCTTTCTTTGATGGACTATCGCTCGTTTTTCCTTCATGTGTGATGGACGGTTAATTGCTCCAAATTGTGGGACGATCGCCGGAGTCATAGCGTCATTTCGGATCGGTAGAGAACATAGGCGCAATCGAAGTAAAAGCCAACCTTCACGTTACTTTGCGGAGAGAATTTGGACTAACAATAAGTAGGGGAGTGGGGGGAGGGGTGGAGAGAAATCGGGCCTACTCGTCGTTGGCCTACTCTCAGCGAAAGGCGCAGTCCACGGTTAAACTTCACTTCCGCTGGCGAAGTGCTTAATTTGAAGTAGCCTTCACAACGGCGCCCGAGTAGCCACCACAATACCTCCCAAGAAATCCACCACACCCGAGAATCGAACCTTGCAAACGAACGTCCAAAATGGTTTACGTCTGTGGATGGACGTGCACTTGTGGGACTAATCCTTGGGTTGAATTATTCTTTAATTGAAAAGGTTAGGACATGGACCAATTGAAAAGGTTAGAAAATGAACCAAAGTGCACAATCATGGTGCAGTGTACGTGCCTGCATCGACTTGTGAAGGGAATTGGAAAATGTCTTTTAAAAATAGCGATAAAGAAAACACTTAATAATCCCCAGAGAATGCGATTCAATTCTCGGAGAGAGCCAAGGGAAAGAGGCAGTGGGAGAATGGGCAAGTGAAGAGAATGAGGATAGAGACTTTGTTAAATCCTAAATTTAATATGGTCTTGTAATGGAAAACGCATTTTTGAGACTACAGTTGAAGAAATTTCTTATGGGTAATACTAGGTAGGACAGAAGATTGCAAATACTACATCTACATACCAGAAAATGAAGCCAAAAAATAAGCCAAATTCGTATTATAACGTGTAATTTTACTATGTTCATTCTTTTAACAAAGATAATAGTATAATATAACATAATGTCATAAGTTAGTACTAACAAAGTGCAATGTAAAATTCAAGCAGATAGGAAAAGGAAAGTGACGGAGGAATTACAGTTTGGAAGGATTCCCCGAGACGAGAAGGAAGGAGTACCAAGAAGCAGTTGAGAGAAATCTGAGCGAGAACAAGGGGATGGGAATGGTGCAGGAAAAGTAGAAACATCTCAAGAAAGGGAAAGGCAAAGCTGCAAAAGAAGCAATATGATTTGTAAATAAAAAAAGGAAAAGAAAACCATGGATTATAGAAGAGATGACTTGGAAGATAGACGAAAAAAGGTAATGGAAGAAAGTAAACAGTATCAGCCATTAATGAAATGTAACGTCTTCAGAACTTTGCATCCTTTCATCTTCAGGATACTCAAACTGCCATGTATGTATTTCTTGTACTCGGGAACTCTTGTACTCGGGACTTGTGCGAAGGAAAAAGTATTCCTTATATTTATCTGTCCGGCAGTCAATCTCTCTCAACTTCCCGTCGTGGTCTCTTCCACCAATGTAGTGCGGAAGTAAACTTATTCCTTCTCTTTCAGTGTTCAACTCAAATTATTTTTCCCTCTCTAACAGTTTGTCTCACATACCGTCTTCGTACTTCCAGTGGCTCCCATTGAAGACTATCCGAAAACAATTTGACCTTCTCTATTCGTTCACAACGATTCTTCACGAAACGGGCAGCTTTCCACTTTATTTCCAAGATTAGTTACTAGTGCTCGGGGTCCCAAATGCTCAAAGCGTACTCAAGGTGAGGTCTAACCAGCGCAAAAT